>JARJDV010011238.1:0-61910 GCA_030264675.1 Anaulacaspis nigra | reverse complement strand
GAAGATAGTGGAATTTTGTTTTCACAGTAATACGTAGCAACTAAGTGAGAATAGATTGGTAAAAAAAAATTTTTTTTTTACCAAGAATCCGTATGAATACAGCCACAAACCATTTAACTGACGTTTATGGCCGTTTTTAAGTTTCCTATGGAGCACTAATTTTGGTCCACCCTGTAAAATTATTACCATGCATTTAACTTCATTTTTATAGTCATTTTACTTCTTTTTACGTGCAAAAATGTTTACGCAACCATGTAATCAATTTTAGTATCTTCTTGACAACTTCATGCATGAAATATAAGAATTATCCACATCCCATTTATACAAATTTGTCGCATTGTCTTTTCCAAAATATATGTAGTGCTCATTAATTTACTACCAAAAATGGTAGATTTTATAACATGCATAGGTATGTTAGATGGTTGTTGATATATATTTGACTAATGAGGCAACATAAGCAAATAACCAATGATAACTTGGCAAATATTTGTTTAAGAATCATAATCTTGCAATATTGGCACACTTGCTACACTTACTCAGATAAGGTTTCACTAATAGTGAAGCTCATTACACAACTATAAGTAGATATACAATTTATAGGCAAGTTTATAGACAAATTCAATTTATGTCCAACAATTGATCCATACATTTATGAAATATAAACATGGAAAATAGAGATAATATCTTGAAAATACTTGTTATTAAAAATAAATATCAAACGCGCCTTTTGACTTCTTCAATAATTTCAGGGACAATTTTTTTGAATGCTTCCCACTGTTCCATTGTGAGCATTATGCCTTTTTTCCCAGGCTTGTATTCCCCTGTGTCACTTTGGTAGTACTCTCTGATATTAATATACCATTTGCCTTTAAATTCTGTAAGGCTAACTCGACGATTACGCCCAAGTTCCCAACCGTCTGAATTAGTTTTGTCAGATGAACCGGCAGTAGATGTCTTTGGGACCTCTTTCTTGGGCTTCTTGGCCGGCGTTCGCTATAGGCAGTATACATAGATAATTAGAGGTTATGTCAATCGTAAATGACGAAACACAGGCAAAGGTAAGATTACTTACGTCTTCAGGTCCCTCGTCACTGTCACTTGATATTGCCTTTGCTTTATTTTTCGGCATTTTTTCGATAATACTCTTTTAAACTTTAAAGCAATCTACCCCGGAAACACCAATCGCCGACACCACGCTGACCATACTGTACTGCTGATGCTGCTGATACTAGCGCCATATGCCAATGATAGTTCGGCCGATAATTTCCGCATGTGCTGCCACCTTTGTCGTAGAGACAGTGGAGCCAGGCACATGGTGTAAACATTAGGTTAACGCAGGTTAACGTAGTAGTTCAGTCAGTGCCGAGTTGTTAGCAAAATGGTGGTTCTTCAAGATATTTTAGGTAAAAGTGCACAAGAGGCGGCAAATTTCAAGCCAATTACAGTACACAAACATCTGGAACTGCACTATGATTTGGGCCACTTGCTTGCCGTTGATGTGAATGAATTGGCGCGCAACCAGCTTAGGTAAGTCATGCTTTAGCAAACATGTGCTTTGCTATTTACACGTTTTTAACGCTCTCCCTTCGGTACTTATTGCTTCCCTGACACTTATAGCCAAAAGCCCGATGATTATATAAAGAACTTAACACGTGATAATGTTCAACTGCTCATGAACAAAATTTGGGAGCTGCCTACTAAACATGTGGATGAAGCTGTTGTGGCTAACTTGCCAGCCCCAAAATTCAACCTGCCTAGGTCTCAGCGTGTACCAGTTGCACGTGAACCTACGAAATGGGAGGCTTTTGCTGCAGCAAAAGGTATCCAAAAGAAACAAAGCAGCAAACTTGCATGGGATGATCAGTTGCAAAGATGGATACCCAACTATGGCTACAAGCGAGCAGCTGCTGAAAATGAGAAGAATTGGGTGATTGAGGTGCCACAGAATGCTGATCCCTATGAAGATCAATTTGCTATAAAGGCAATGGCAAAATCTGAGAAAGTTGCTAAAAATGAGTTACAACGTCTTCGTAATATTGCACGCGCTAGGAAAGTAAAAATTCCTAAGACTGGCTTACTGAATCCAGAAATATCTTCTGCTAAAGAGGTAAAAAATGTTGCATGTAAAATTCTGTCTCAAAGTATAGTTAACCTTGTAACTTTCCTTTTGTTATAGCTGCAAACTGCAGTCACAGTTACAAGATCTTCGACGGCGAGCGCTGGTAAATTCCAGAACAAATTATCTAAGGAAAAGGAAGCCAAAAACGTTCACAGTTTACTACCAGGTGGTAGCAGGAAACGGAAGCAACCGCCTGTGTTTGGCGAGCAAGAGAAGAATGAGAATTTGAGAATGGTTGATACAGTTCTCAGTAAGCGACCCAAATTTGATGTTGATAAAGTGCTCTCGCGACGTGTCCACCATGAGCAGGCAGTGTATGTATAATGGCAATGTTTGGTTGCTTTGCATTTAAAATTCTTGTGAATGTACGCAGGCAGTCAGACGAGAGCAGTGTCAACAGGGCGAAGGGCGGCAGAGCTGGCAAGAAGCGAGCGACAATGACGAGTGCAAAAAGCAAGAAGCCCAAGAGCGGAAAAGGGGTGCATAAGGGGATGGGCAACAAGGGTCGCAAGCGGCGGTAGAAAATCAATTAGTCCGCTATTATTTACTGATTCTGTATATACCCCAAATTAAATTATAAGGTATGTCATATAATGTCAATTAATCGTGGTCAGATCGCGCACGCTTAGCGATGGAATTCCCATCCAAGTTCTGGGCGTTTTGACACGGCCATGTAAACCAGTGCACCGCGGCCTGGCAGTGGCATGACGGCTACATAAGTCCGGCGATCTCCAGACCAACGGCTCATAAACTTTTTGCCGTGTAACTTGTCACCTAGCGCACCGTACTAAAAGGAACAGATCATTAACCATTGACATCTTATTTTAGGTATCACACATAAGATAAGATGCGCGCATTCGGAATTTTGTTTACCTTGGGATGGACTTGCGGGTAGCCGTGGTGGGGGTCTGGATGGTCGTAGACACCTCGATGTACCACAGTCAGCATATATTGGAAGAACTGATTACGATTCTTCTTGACGATGGGATCGTTCGACTTCAATTCACACAGCTTCGTTATCCACTTTGTAACAATTTCCCGGTCTGCGCATTAAAATTTATAATAATTAAACTAAGCAATTGAACATTGCGTATCTAACCGCCTTAGCTGGTGACCAAGGGGTGTTATGAGATTTTGTTATTTGCGGATAGGCTGCACATATTGCACTAGCATTTATATCATTTTATAAGTGTCTCCAGATGTGATTTGTCCAGAACTAATAGTAATAAAGACCAATAAAAAAAGATATATACCATGTCGTCGCGGCAATTGGCCGATAAGCGTGCGGGCTATACCCAAATTGCGATTAAATTCCTCATCGTATGCGTTCGAATTCATTTTGTAAGCCACAGGTTCCCGCTTTACTAGAAATTTTGTACCTTCTGCACACGCGCTGATATTGACAAAGGTTTGAGGTAACTGAATTGATATAACATCTAACGGCTGCTTGGCAACCTCCGTATTACATTCGTCGTTATCAGTAGGCCGTGATATATTGGTTAACAGTGGTGACCACTACCGATCTGGCCGTTGAAGCAAGTATATTTGGGTTTGGAATTTACGGTGGTGAAGAACAAGGACTTTTGTAAGCAATATGGTTGGAGATCCACGAAATTTTGGCGCAACGCCGTTGCTTGACCGAGAAGGCTATTTTTTGAAGCCGATGAACGTTCCGGCAAACCTTCCCAAAAGTCCTATGTGGCATAAGGGCCTGTCGTGTTTTGATCGGCTTAATTATCATCAAACGCTAGCGAGTGCTCGTCGCTTTGCATATTACAGGACAGTAAAGTAAGTAGTCATTCTATTATCGATTAATGCAAGCCATTAAAAGACACAATGACAGAGATTTGATACCTGGAGATGCTTTGGATGTTGCATTGGGTGCAGACTATGACCACGGATATGTGAAATTTCCCGACGAAATCGACGTTATTTTACAACCGACCACCACGGGCGCAGACAAACGCCGTCGGCTGCGGAACATCATTGAACTGCCGAAAGCATTTGATGCCATCGGCACTGCTGTCGAGGCGGCAGAAGCCGAAGAAGCCAAGAAGGTCCGCATTGACGACCGATTCGATTTCGACACAGCTGGGCACTACAATAGCCCCATGGAAAAGTGGCGTTACGTTCGTCAACATTATGGACGTTACGATAAAGTGCGTCTCGTTTTATAGGAGTAAATAGTTTATCTGCAGTAAGAAATAATGTTTTTTAGCATCATCCATTATATGTGACCGGCATCAAGGAACGCTACAATCCGCACTATGTCAAGTTAATGAATTCATCGCACCATTCGCCGCAGACAAACGCGGGATACTCGCGACAGGATAGCGATGGCAATGCGTATCAGTATTAAACAAATGTGACGCGCTTCGAAAACGGCGTCGCTGTCCATAGCACTACTAAATCTGCCTTTATTTGCAATAAATCCTACGTTACGATTTACATTTCAAATGAGCTGTTATTAATTTCGTGCTAATTACATTAAGTAACTGAGCGTGCGTTGCTTCTTAGAAATGCGTATCACGGCCACGGTGGGCTGGAATCAGAAAGGAATGATGCGCAAGGAAGAACACGCTTTGACCATATGGGTTCAAACCAAACATTGCCCATACTAAAGTGTGAATGGACAGAGCGCACGCAGTTTAATTAAGCTACGTATAAGAAAGAATCAGAGTGTGAATCATTAGGCGTTGTTTCTTCTTTATCGTCCTGCACCGAGAATATGTTTATTGGCGAATCATGAATAATATGCGCTGCTTTATGTATCATCAGTCAACAGTGTAACTACAGGAACAATGTTTGCAAGTTTTGTTTGAAAAAATCAAATAATTTATTCTTGGTATTATTAGGTCCATAATGTTTGCCTCTTAAGAATATTTTTCGACTTCTTTCATGATGTCCGGCATAATCGCGTTGAGTTCCCGCCACTGCGACATTGTCAACATTAAACCTTTGCGAGTAGATCTTATTCTATCCTCTTCTCGTTTATACGCTCTGAGATCCACGAACCAATTCTGTCTATAACGCATGATTTTCACACGCTTATCATCGCTTAGCTCCCATACCTTAGGGTACAGAGGAGTCCCACTTCTTTGTAAACTCTTGCATTTCGAACAAATTACATTTACTATAGTTTCTTTTACTTTAGCTTGCTTTGTTGTCTTGCTTTTCTTTGGCTTCGATACGTTAATTATTTTTTCAGATTCGTGTGGAACCTGTTCAGTTAGCGGTACGTTTGCAGCACTATTGCCTGTGGCATTTTCTTTAATAATTTCACTTTTCCGCCGCTGTTTTATTTCAGTTTGTTTTGGGAGCTTTGCAGATGATTTTCTTTCCTTCGGTTTCTCTTTTATACCACGGAACTCTTTTGATGTTTTTTGCATTATTACCGCTTTTTTGGCAGTCTTTTTCTTTCTGACGAAAGGTTCCTCTGCGATAAGATTAAATTCATCTTGATGTTCATCAGAACGAACATTGCTTGGAGAAGCATTAAGATTTTCCTCACTTATGGCATTTTTTTCGGTTGCACTTATGGTGACCTCTTTTATAACCTGTGCTTCCTTTATATTTTTTGTAGATAATACCGCGTTTCTTTGACATTTTTCTGAATCAATTTCTTTCATGACTGCAACTTGACGTTGTGGGGTAGGTTCTCTATTTTGTATTTTTGTAGCACTACGATGTCCTTTTTTGGCTTTGCTATCGACCTGGCCACTGTGGCTTTTTGTAGCTTGTTCATCCTGCGCCGCCAAATCTTTTTCGATTTCTTTTAGACCCCTTTCTACCGCATAAATTTCCGCCAATAATTCCTCAACTATTTTCACTTGAAGTTTTTGAGGATCAGGGTTAGTCGATTCGTTTTCACTTTTCACTTTCGTATCCCTTTCGGTTGTTGTCAGAGCTTTGGAAAGCTTCTTTTCATCATGAGTGCTCTTTCTGCGAGCTTGCGCACGTTCGTTTATTTCTCTCACTAACATAGGATCTAGTCGCGACTCTGAAACACTATCCTTCGCATTTTTACCTTGATCTTCATTAGGGCTATTTATTGGCTCATTTCGCTTGTTTTCATTTTCATAAGGTTTCCTATGTTTAAAGGATTTTGACCGGACAAAAAGCTATATGATACATATGGATTAAAATCATTTCAAATTGGAAACTATGAATACTAACATCATTATCACAAGAAGCAGATCTCTTCTTTCCCACCAATTTTTTCGTTCCTGTCGAAAGTTCACAGGTATGTCTTCGTTTCGGCGGCGGCTTTAAAAAAATAAAATAAATAACTATAATTTCTAAATTTTGAATGCAAATTTTACCGATTTTAAAGCTTCAAGAGTTCTCTTAGCTGGTAGCCTCGTACATGCGGTTAGTGCCTTAATATTGCGATCCTCATCACGCGACTGTTGAAATATGAATTAAAATACAAGTAAGACTAATGATATTAATTATGAATTATTACCAGTTCAGTTGTTTGCTTCCGCAAGATTTTCATTCGGGAGGTCGCAAATTTACTGTCGCAAAATAGATCTTTTGGTTGGGACTTTATCAAAAATACATTATAGTAATATCAATTACAAACAGTTTAAATATTTACCGGAAGCGCCTTGACAAATCTACCAAGTGTTGTATCGTCCCTAGTTTTTTTCGGAATGATTACTACTTCCTTTGGAACACACAGTTGTTAAGTGAATTTTGATTATAAAAAATATTTACCGGCTGAAGGATTGGCATTTCAGATGATGTGTCCAGGTCCTGTGCATTTGCACCTAATTCATTAAAATTACCAGAGGTTTGAATATTACTTATGCTAATATATGGGGCCTCGACCTCCGTACGTTCCAACTGTGGGACCTTTGTTAAGCAACATATATCAAAATAATTATAAATACAGAATACAAATATTTACCGGCTCTGGAAAAGGCGCTTCCAATATTGTATTTGCATATTGAGCGTCCGTTACTTTCAGCATCTAGGATAAAAATAATACTAGTTTAAAATAATTACAAATCTCAAATTTAATTCTTTACTAGATATTCCATGAGGCCACATACATCCCTATCAATATGGCGGTTATGGGCGTCGCCACTTTCCGGTCGCGTCGGTAATGGAGCCTGCGCAAGAATATGTATTTAAACTATCTGCAGAAATAAAATAAATATTTACTAAATTCAGCGAAGGCATCTCGTCTTCCACAGTACATGACTCCTCAGATGTCAATGTTTCGCACGCGAATTCTTCAAATGCGCGATAATTATACACTGCGTTCTTATTAGGGGATGAATCCTTTGGTATAAAGAAATACAGATTAAAATGATTAGCACTTTGAAATTTAAGTTTTTACCGCATATGTCGCAGAAATACAAGAGGCTTCGCTGCTTGCGTCGTACATCATGTGTGAAGTCTTTGTATAATACAATGTGTGTATTAAAAAATAAAAGAATTGAATTGCAAATATTTACCCAATCCAGCATAGGCACATAAGGATTTTCCGCAAAATTTTCATCTTGAGGTATTGTAATTATGATCTGGAATTTAAATAATGTCAGATCTAAAACTCTAAAGAGTTTGCATTTTGTACGCTTTTTGTACGACTGTCGTCTAGCTCAGCGTCAGTTGGTGAAGCCATTGGAATAGTTTCCATAGATGTATCACTACTATTATTTGTGGAGGAGGGTGATAACGTTGTAGAAGAGGCAGAAGATGACGTTGAACTCAATACTGGCTTATCGCAATCCATTTTACACTGTCGACTGCAAAAGAATCTGTGTGGAAATAAAGTTCGAATACGCGCAGCAGCTTGAATACATCTAACTGAAATGGCGCTTCATGTTCGTTACAGAGCACAACTCTTTGTTATCACCCTCAAGAGTCAAGAGCCAATCAAGAGCGTGAATTTGAAATCACGAGGTTATATAGTAGCACAAAGCCGTTGACGATTAAATTGTGCAACGCAGGCGTCGCTTTAGGTGGAAAACGAAACAATCAAACTGTATTATTTTAATATTTGTGTATTCAGTGTTGCGTAATTCAACGTGACAATTCAAGTAATTCAATCATGGTGGACGAAGCGCCTCAGAACATGAATCGTTCGAGCAGGAGGGAAAACATATCGGGTAGATCACAGAGTAATCATAGAGTACCGCAACCACCGCCATTCCCAGTTTTGCGTGGTTCATTATTTCGTGATCCGGTTCAGGAATTAGGTGAGCCAACTACATTGGTATCGGTGCAGGACAAAGAAAAGAAACCTTCGCAACCTGAGCCTCAACCACGCAATCGCGTAATATGCAGGATGCTGGATCCAGCATCTTGCATGTCCGAAGAATGTCGTCAATGGTTCGTAAACGTTAGACGCCCAACCAAACACCCGGATCAGGCAGCCCATGAAATTACTCCATCAGGACTACTCGAACAATTTCGCAAAAATTCCATATTTAACCAGGTTGGATTAGGTACCGCGTCGACCTCGGGAAGTGAAACTGATGACGGTTGGAACTATGAAGCATCAGTACGAACCGAGGAGATGATGCGTGTAAATTTGCCCCGCGAGACGCGCGAGGTCATGGAGAAACTTACACCTGAGCAAAGACGTGAGGTTTGTTCGCGTTGTGCTCAACCAGGCCGTCAAATTGGAGGCCCGCGTGGTGACAACACTGATCAGAACGCAATTCATCGAAGATGTGAGAATCCAGCTGCAGCACCTTCGCTACATGTTTCAAAACATCAGCCGCAGCATGCTGAACGTCCATTGGTAACGGCATCAGCATCGATTTCATCGCCAACCGCGCATCATCACCAAAATTCTCGCGTTGCAATTGAGCGTGAATTGCCTGGTGCGTGTCACCGTATGTCCAAAGTGATGTGCGTACGCATGCCGCGCCGTGGTCGTCGTTCGACAGTCGTCAACTGGCGCGCTGATATGTGCGTATGCGAACGCGGGGGAGCCCCATGTCCCGTGTATGGACGCCATCGTAAGTTACATGTAGTTACGTTGTATTGACGATACCATATTTAATTGACTATATCGTAGGTTCCGTTCCTCTATTGGGACCACCTAAAGCTGCGACAGCCCTTCATAGATCGCATACCGAGTGTAGAATTTCGCGCTACTTGAATAGAGCGCGTCGAGGACAACGCGTTTGCTCAAGTTGCCGCCAGGAGCAACAATTTTATGACCCGTTTGGAACCCAACCTGGCGAAGATGAAGTGGTCGAGGTGCGTCAGGAAGTCACCTCTTATTTCGGCAAGACACCACCGGGCTTGCCATGGTTCCGTAATGTCAGACAGCCGCAGCGACGCTTGTTACGGAGCCAGGAGCTAAGCATTCAACGCCATACATCGGCAACGAGGCCCACGCCGCCTTCGATGCTCCACCATGGCATGCGTGCTCGATGGAACTGCCATAGTGCCACTGGGTGTAATAATGGTAATGCGATGTTCCTTCACTGCCGCGCATGCGAACGCTGCCATCCGTAACTGATTTATTTAAACAACCGCTCCACCCACCCTTACTAAATTTGCCGTAAGCATGCGTTCATCATTGTGGTTCAAATTACACTTTAGTCGAATTATGTTAAATTGAATGCCATGCCATTCTCACATTATGCATATACTTTGTTTTACAGCACGTATTTACAATTTCCTCGTTGCTTAATAGCTTTTACATGGAAGCAAATAAATAAATTTTTGATTTGGCACCTACTACGTTGGTTATTCTTTGGCAGGTACATTTAGTCACGCTATTCTAGCTGCAGTATTGGAATAACTGACGAGAAGACGGAGAGATACTCGTGTAAAGCATGTGGGCCAGTGCACACTATGCTCTGATTTGCAAAACAATTCCTTGTTGATGTAGTGCGGAAGAATACGTCAGCTTTATGGCAGTCTGGTTAAGCGCCAATGGCCCAGACGCATAATTGCAAGAAAACTATTCGAATGCGCAATTGAATGTGTTTTACAATTAACACTTTTACAGTATGCTCTTTGCGGTACGCATTCCATTCATCTTTAGTTTCCAATATTAACATCATCATATTATTTTATGATAGAGAATGAAACACACTACCAGAATACTTGACCGGTGTTGCGCGAAACTGACTTCATATGCATATGCTTCTTTCATTTTATAACAAGGTTTTTAGGTAAGAGATTTTTGGGTCTTTTTAGAAAAGCGCATCCTGTGTTCAAGCAACGAGAGTTATTGTTTGAAACTGGTAATTGGTATTCAGTGGTTTTATTGCGAATTCCAAAAAAGGGGTAGGAAAGTTACGCCGGGTACCTAGAGATGATAATAATATATATTTATTGTTCCTGTAAAGAACAAAAGGCTATCGACCACAAGACGGTCTTTCCGCCTATGAGATATGATATATGAATAAGTTGAGCAGCAAGTCGACTATGTAATGTTGTTATTTTAGCGATGTTAACATAATAAATGCGATTCGAATAAATTCAGTTCATATGCGTTGACCGTACGTCCTTCCGTTCGCAGTATTCAAAGGCACAACGCGCAAAGACGACGCTCCCCACCCTGTGTATATATGACGGTCAGACGCGAACAGGAGCGTAGTCATCGCACCGACGCAGCGGGTAGAGGTTGGGAGTTTGATCGTACTGAAGAAGAGAACCGAAGAAGACGAGCCGAGCAGTTCAATCGCAATTCGAAACAAGAACACGATACGCACGCAGTTTTTGTACCGACGAGAATTGAGCGCAATTCACGAGTGCTGACCGTTGTGTGCGCTAAAAGTGTGCGAGCGCCGGCTAAATCGACCGACAATTTGCAGGGCCACTTGTTTATCGTCCGTAGAATCAGGGAGCGCTGTTCTATAGCGTGGACGATTAGAAGGAGGTGAGTTAATCTTTCTGGTCCTTTCTTTTTTATTCTCCTGTGTCCGATTCGCGTTGGCGGCGTAAGACACCGCACAGATACAAAAGTCCCAGCAGGCGCGCCGGCCGGTTTATCGATTCGACGAAGTCGTAGGTGTGCGTACACCCTGCGCTAGGGGATGTATTGAATGCGAGGGTGGCACAGTCTGCTAATCATAATATTCCGAAGAGGAATGCTACGATGCGTATCAGTCGCGGCCGAAGTGCGGGAATTGTTCGCGCACGTTGAGATTCCCATGATTCGTTATAATTGTGGCGACAACTTTTTCCCAGAGCTGTATGTCTGCGCTGCTTGTGTTATTGTCTGCCTAGCTTGCCTTTCTCTCCTGCACATTGTGTCTGCGTTTGCCGATCGCCTTTTCGCAAAGCCAAAAGTCCCGGATAAGCTGCGCATGCGCACCTAAACGAATTTTGATTCAATGTAATCGAACTCAAGAAACATGCATGATCCAGAGATTGCACTCACCATTTCGATGGAGATAATTAGTTGTATTAGCATTGTGGACACGATTGGCCGCCGGCCGGGTTTAGTCGGATGTCATTTTATGCCGTGCTCAGTGAGTCCTCAAGGAGAAATCGTAAGTGCATGCTTGCCAAGTTGATACGCAACGTTGTTTCATGTCGCAGTTTTGGCTGGGCAGGCTCACGGAAAGGCGTTCGATACATGTGCGTTGAACTTCCCTTGACATTGAAAAACGTGACTGCGCAAGCTGTTGTGGATTGCAGTCAGCCAGTTCAACCAGCCAGCAGCAACAAGCAGTAGCAGCCTAAGTTCTTCAGGCATTGGCTATGGTAATGGCATTAGCCCGGGCACGTATGCTACATGGCCGTGAATGAGTTCTTCTGTTATATCGGTTAACAATGTAGTCAACAACAGCCTGACTGCACAACACGGACTGATATGAAGAATGCAGTATACAAGTACTACGCGAAATATTCATATCTGGCTTGTACATGGCATGAAAAAGTTGTAGATGGAGAAGGTAACCACATCGTCTGTATGGGCTGCAGACGTACTTAAATGCGGCGCAGAAGACGCATATGTAGTAGCATTTATAAATAAAATCCGATAAGTCTCCAACAAAGAATTACAATTTAACGCACCCCGACGCAACGGACGGACGTGCGTGCACTTTGATCGCGCATCTACGTATTATTCATATGGGCGAATGCATTCCATCGTGCTATCATCTGGCGCAGTTTGCAAATGCTGGCTGCGTGGCGAACGAACGTATTCCAGAAATAGATACGCCGTTTATGGTCGCGTACTTTCATTGCCAGCCAATTTCAGCGCAAGAATTTTATGCGGCGATATTCACGCTGCATGCGTCATGGATGTCGATTGAAAATTTTGATTTGTCAAACGTGTGCATTGTCTGACTGTTATTGTAAGCACGAAAGTTTTATTATGATGCACATATTAATAATCATTGTTTCTCGCATGAAACGGGCAGACGAACGAATGAGTGGAACGTGATGAGCTACTTTCATTAGCGCATTGTGCGCTTATCATTGCCTGATTGGCCATGTGTTGATTTAAGTGCACTAAAATGTCGATCATTGCTTTGCGAGCTGTATAGCCATCTGACTGAGAGGTCAGCTGGCGCACTGCAGCAGCCTGCTGCCGGCCGGTGAAAGATACCGCTAACGAACTCAATTCGTAGCATACTCACATGCGCTCGAGTGTGATAAATGTCTGTTGCAATTCGTATTAATAAACAGATATTGATGAAATAGGCTACCTAAAGTCATTATCAGCGTCATTTGTATGTATAACTTGCTCTCGGCAGTCGCGCGTTGGCGATTTACTCTCTTTCTCATAGGGCTGCGAACTCTGCTGTTCCAGATCACTCATTACGTGTAAAAGCGAATATCCACTAAGATGAACGGAATGAACGGACATACCAACGGCGAGTTGAATGGATGCGGTGACATTATTACGCAGAACCAGCAGAAGGGCTGCTGGACGATCGGGTTGATCAACTCGAAGTACCGCTACTTGACGGCGGAGACCTTTGGCTTCAAGATCAACGCGAATGGCGCTTCGCTTAAGAAGAAGCAGATCTGGACGCTGGAACCGGAGACTGCGAACGCAGGCGATTGTAATAAATCACACGGCTGTTTGGCGCGACTGCATCTAATAATACCAAAATGCAATTCACAGGTTTGATTTATTTGCGCTCACATCTCGATAAATACTTGGCTGTCGACTCGTTCGGTAATGTAACGTGCGAGAACGACGAGAAGGATAGCGGCTGCCAATTCCAGATCAGCGTGTCGGAGGACGGAAGCGGTCGATGGGCGTTGAAGAACGTGGTGCGTGGCTATTTCCTAGGTTCCACGCAAGATAAACTCACATGCACGGCAAAGGTGCCGAGCGATGCCGAGTTCTGGCACATTCATCTTGCCGCCCGGCCCCAGGTGCGTAGCTTTCGAGGAGTTCTTATGGCAGCGAAGTTAAACGCGCAACGCGTGCTTCTTTGCAGGTGAACTTGCGCAGCGTTGGTCGTAAGCGCTTCGCGCATCTCAGTGAAAATCTGGATGAGATTCACGTCGATGCAAATATTCCATGGGGCGAGGATACGCTCTTCACGCTCGAGTTTCGGTTGGAGGAATCCGGAAAGTACGCTATCCACACGTGCAACAATAAGTACTTGAGCATGAGTGGCAAGCTAGTGGAGACGTGCACCAAGGACTGCCTGTTTGCCGCCGAGTACCACAGCGGGCAGCTGGCACTACGTGACCGTACCGGACAATACCTCAGTCCAATCGGCTCCAAGGCGGTGCTGAAGACGCGTTCCAACACCGTCAGCAAGGACGAACTCTTCTCGCTGGAGGACTCGCTACCACAAGCGAGTTTTGTCGCTTCGCTCAATTCGCGTTTCGTTTCAGTTAAACAAGGTGAGTTGCTCTTTATACATCCGTCGTTGGCGATTGGTATGCATAGTCGCGCCTCTCGCTGTCCAGCTGTCGCGCTAAGCGACGCGTCAACGAAAGTTCTTCGCGCGCTTGTGCTGCATGTTCCGTTCAGGGTCAGGTGCGTGAACGTGCGTTGCACGCGGAATGCGCGGTTGGTTAGCTCGGAAATGGTCAGTTGCGTACCTCGACGGTGGCGAAAGAAACTTACAGCGTCGCGACCGAAAAGGAGCGCGGCCGCGGAGGAAGTGTCGAAGTGTTGCCGACGAAATCGCGTGGAAGTTTTGTATCTCCTGGTGTTGGAACGCGGAGATTGTATTGTCGTATATTCTCATTAATCTCGTTGGCGGGGAAGACTGCATTAGAGTAGCACAATCATCGTTTGTCGCAAGACGACGTGTGCTCCGCTCACAGCCATCGTCGCTAATTAGAATACACTGTAATTACGTCTCATTAGAAATGAAACGGGCGAGTCGTAACGACCGAAGCGCGACATGTACCAAGCATGAAAACGCACATGCCGAGCGAGAATTGACACGCGTTTCGGTAGCATATGATGGCTGGATAACGTTTAGAAATTAGCGCACGCAGGCGTGTGCATGCATTGGAACTTGGTCGCGTGATTATTGCTTTATCACGTAGCTTCGAGCACTTTATGTGCTCAAGAAGCGAGCGTATGAAACGTATCGGTACACGTTATTATTGTTCCGCGTCGTATCGCATTGTGTTAGGTTAAGGTGGAGTTCAAAGCCCTCGTGTTTGGCTTGATACGACCGGCAGTCTTAGTTAGCTACCGCGCCGGTTTTAACAATACGCGAATAACACTCTTCGCAGTTTTTAAGCAGTATACCTGAGCGTATCCGTTATGTACTTTTGCTGCAATCGCATGCAATGGCATGTGTGGTCAAGCACTCCAGCCCTAGCCCGCGCATTTACGAACCTCTTTTCCGGCCGGGCCGGATGTGGACTTTTAGTATCTTATCGTCTATAATTGGGCAATCGCAGTCAACGTCGGCGAACTGCCCTAACTGTTATTTACTAAATTATATCAAACTAACGGAATTGGATAGAAATTATTTTCTACAAACGAAGAATAATTTCTTAACGTCATATGCATGTACATATTCTAGGTGTGGATGTCACGGCGAACCAGGATGAAATATCCGACCATGAAACTTTCCAATTGGAATTCGATTGGAGCACAAAGCGCTGGTACATTCGAACCATGCAGGACCGTTACTGGACACTCGAAACCGGTGGAGGCATCCAGGCGTCAGGTGAAAAGCGCTCTTCGAATGCGCTCTTTGACCTCGTGTGGCAAAACGACGGGGCTCTTGCATTCCGCGCCAACAACGGGCGTTACGTGATCACGAAGCGTTCCGGCCACTTATACGCAACCGCTGATACTATCGACGACACGTGCAAGTACTACTTTTACCTTATCAATCGTCCCATCCTGGTGCTCAAGTGCGAGCAGGGCTTTGTCGGGTACAAGTCCGGCAGTAACCCAAAACTCGAATGCAACAAGGCGACCTACGAGTGCATACAAGTCGAACGCGGCGAGAAAGGCGTCGTCTTCTTTAAAGGTATTTCTAGTACGTTCGACGGACTGCTGGTAATCTATTGTTTTAGGTCAAAATGGGAAATATTGGCATGTGGATTCCGAGGGTGTTACTGCGGATTCGGACACGCAGGAAGGCTTCTACCTGGAGCTCCGTGAGCCAACGCGACTGTGTATCAAGAGTATTCAGGGCAATTATCTCACTGCCAGCAAGAACGGGCTCTTTCGTCTTGGCGACACATCCATCGAGAACGCCACTCAATGGGAGTACTAGAACCCTGCACGCATTTCTCATGCCCCCGCGTACGCGCCCTCCGCGTATCGATTTGTTTTTCTTTGTCGAATTCGCCTTTCCCCAAATATTTATTATGATTGCTAAATTTAGTCTGTTAGGTTTTTACGTACTAGGTATGTGGGTACTCCGTTCTTTCATCAATCATATTCATCAGACTCGAGATCTTGCGGTCCCGCAGCAATCAGCGCAATGGGTTGGCCGCCGCCTTGAGGAGCACGCGTTTTTTGTGCAATTTTGTTTTGCATATACCTACTATATACACATATATTATATACATGTATTTATATTTTATATTATCTACATACGTATTGTAATATCATCATTGCGTTCCTGCAAACATAGGACATCCTGAGACATCACACACGAAGAGAGTATTTTGATAAGAGATACGAAACTGCCGCAGTTTTGCGCAAACGAATATTCAACTGCCAAATTTTGTATTTTTATAAATACCATCAACATATAACAAACAAAACCTATTTAAACTATTATCATTTAGCATTCAAAAGCATCTTGTTACGCAACAATGATGGGTGTAGTGATTTATTAATGCTATTTAATACTATTAGTATATATTTACGCATATTTACATAATAGAAAATATTATAATTATTGTACGCATCAGTGCTGAATTTCTGTCTAATAATCGAAATAATACATCATACATTTAACTAATAGTGCTTGCAATTGTCACCAAAAGCAATCCACCAACATTTATTCTTTGAATGTTGGCGTCAAGCAACATGTGCGCACTCCTGCTGGTGATAAGAAATGAAACAAAAAGAAATGGAGAACGGGCGGGATAAACGTAAATATATGAATACTGGACTATTCATATGAGGAAGGCAAGTGCGCGCGAATTCGTGTTATTTATTAAGCGTTCGCACGCTTCATTTGTGATGTGCTAATTCATTGTAGGCCTGCGTCGTTCGTCTCGCGAACTGGGAAGGTACGGTGGTGGCGGCGGTGGGCGGTGTAGCGACGCCAACTGGCAGTTCAGGCGCTAGTGGCGAGCTATTTGCAGTTGAGGGTTGTTTCCTTCAAGATCGCCGCTGCGTGTTCGTCCGCGTCGCTTCAACAAGTTGGAGAAAACTCTATCATTATTCGTTGTGCGCGAACTTTGTCTTGTTGACTTTTCGCGGCCCTGCGCAAAGCAAAAACTAATTGCCGGCGAGCGTCGCGTAAGTATTCGCAAACAGCATTTTACTTTTGACCAGCTTTAACAACAATCAGTACAATTTTAAACATGTATGGCTTGGTGCAGCAGTTATACGTTATCATCCCTCATTAATGACTCCAGTTTGCGGCACCCCGTAAAGTTGTACGCTATTTACCACTGATAGTTGTTTTGAGTTCGTTGTACGTAATTCTGTGTCAGTTACTTTCTTGCTATTGTATTTATCATTTTGGTTGCAGGATGAGAAAGCCGGAGGTGACGCTCGTCTGCGACCGCGACTCGCTGCGATCAGCGAGCTCCGAGGACGATATTTCGTTCCCCACGCGCGGCCGTTACTGCTGCGGCGCGAAGACAAATCCGGCGCATGGCCGCGGTCGCCGTCTGCACTTGCTGCAGATGCTTATCCTACCCTTTATCCCGACATGCGCTCTCATCGTGCAAACGGCGTTCTCGTTGCATAGCATCATGCTGTACCGACAAGAAGTGCGCGATATCGACGCTCAGGTGGGTGTCGTTGGCGGAACTTTTTACCGTCTTTCACTGCTTTGCGTTTGACCTCTCCGTGGCGGCGGCGTACCGCACTATTCATTACGGCGGCATACGGTGCTATTTTTGCCGGCGACGCGCGGGCCGCAATTAAAAACCATTAAGGAAACACGGGTTGACACATTAATCAAACATCGTAAATCTACAGCCACCAGCGACCGCGCGCGTACCGCCGGTACGGAAATTTACCTTAGTGCGCGCGCGAAGGGCGCACTAAATCAATTAGCACCCCGTGCGTCCCGGAAGCGTGTCGTGTTTGGCGCTGGCCCTCGCTCAGTCAAGCGTGCATTTTGGTTTCCCGTTCCACACGCCGTCTCATTACGTTTTTCGATGCATATGTAATACGAGTGCGGGAGCGCTATGCAATTTTACGCTGCTTTTTATGTTCCGTTGGTTCGATGAATAATTCTTCCATTGGAAATGCTCTAGGTGACGGAAGCGACCAACCTGGGGAAAGTTGTGACTCAGATGCAACTCGAGCGCTCTGAAGTCGCGTTCTTCGTTTACACGAATGGCAACCGTCTACGGTACGAATGCGTATTGTGAATTGTTGTATTCAATATGCAACAAGTGCAACTTCGGGCACTAAATACAAGAAATACATATAATTTCAGATCGAATTTGCAACAGCGATTCGAACAGACGAATGCATCTTTGGAAGCGGTGGGAAATTGGCCGCCCATCTATCTTCCGGGTAATACTCTTTCGCCGTTGGACAGGAATAAATTTGTGGCGCGTCTAGAGGTGTTCAGGTAATGCGCATGTTATACTCGTATTACATGTCGGCGCACTACTTAATTTGGCGAGCGCATTATCATCAATGATAATTCTCAACTCTTAATAAAGGATAATGTCGCGCCAAGGTCTGTTGATTGACGCCGCCCCGCTAATATGGGAAAACAATGAGTGGAGAAAATTGGACACATGCGTACCGCCGTGTATTTGCTTAATTAAACAACATTCAGAATTGGGTTATACACATCAATTTCATCGTGTTTCTTCTCACGTTTTCAACCGCTCCTTTATTAACTTGTCTCACGCATGTACACAGGCAGCGTATTTCCTCGGAAGAGAGCACAATGACGGAGGTGCTCAATTGGTATACGTCGGTCAACGCCGCGCTCTTGGACCATCTGACGAACCAGATCAAGGAGACGGACAGCAGCGGCGTTTGGCGATACCTTCTCGCGTTTAAGAACCTGTTGCGCAGCATCGAATCGACGGGAATTGCGAGTGTCTACGGCGTAAACTATTTTGGGCGTGGAAATCTCTCTGGCAACAGCTACGTGTACTATATCCATCATGATGCTGTCGCAAAGGATCTGCTTAACGGCTCTCTGAATTACGTACCAATGCTAAAGCAGGTCTACAAACAACTGACGAGTTCAATGAGCAATTACGGCACAATCAAAAAACGGTATACATATGATGCCCCCCATTTGGCTGTATGTTAATTAATCGACTGGCACGTGCTGTGTGGCATAATTGCGTTCTCTAGGGGCGACATCATCATGCTTAACATCAAGCGCCAGCCCAATATCACCGAAGCGATCGATTACTTCGATTCAATCGCGCATTACACGGACGAGCTACGAAAGTTACAGCGCGAACTCCGTCATAAGATTCGGTAAGTTAAACTTGCGGATACAAGCCAGTTGCGCGCGCGTCTAAATGATGCGCATTTGCGCTTCTTCTTCTGCAGTGATTATGTGACCGCAAACTTACATGATGCCGCCAAAAAAGAAGCGATTGGCATCGCTATCCTCGTAGTCGTCCTCGCCGTGTCACCCATTATCATTTGGTTGGTTCAGAATGCCGTTTCCACAATCCAGGTATGCGCGTTCATTGACTTCAAATAAGTTTTTGCATCTTATCGCTTCGCGCCCTTTTCGTGTAGCTGTACGCCGCCAACTTGGCGAGCAAAGCCAAGGAACTAAAGTGCGAGAAGCGCAAGTCGGATACGTTGCTGTTTCAAATGTTACCCTTGAGCGTAGCCCAGCAACTTAAGCAGACGCAACAAGTCCCGGCCGAGTACTACGCTTCGGTGACGGTTTACTTTAGCGATATCGTCGGTTTCACGGAGATTGCAGCGGTGAGCACACCGCTTGAAGTGGTCACATTTCTCAATAAAATATACAAGTTGTTCGACGCACGCATTGAGTGCTACGACGTGTACAAAGTGGAAACAATTGGCGATTCGTACATGGTTGCTTCCGGTTTACCGGTCAAGAACGGCGCGCAACACGTCTCCGAAGTAGCGTCCATGGCACTAGATCTGCTCGCTGCCTCCGCACAATTTAAAATACCGCATCGTCGTTCAGAACGTCTTCAGATTCGAAGCGGTGCGCACACGGGTCCTGTTGTTGCGGGAATTGTTGGATCCAAGATGCCACGCTATTGTCTTTTTGGGGATACAGTTAATACGGCTTCTCGAATGGAGTCCACTGGCGAAGGTACTTCCTTGTACCACTTGGACATAGGTATTAAAGGTTTAATAATTTCTTTTTAATATGCACATTGCAGCGTCTAAGATTCATATAAGCGCAGAATTCAAAAAAGCTCTTGATGCAGTTGGTGGCTTTCGAACTGAACATCGTGGTCTCGTCGACGTCAAGGTATATAGATGGGTCCGTAGATAATTGAATTGGATACATGTATAATGAAAATTCGTTATAGGGCAAAGGACCAATGGACACATATTGGCTCACATGCAAAGAAGGTGGAATTAACCATCGCAACCAAAGCGCCAATACCCGTGTCTATCCGGTAAGAAATTCGTGGAAGGTTGGGCCAAAAAGTCGAAATTTTCAATTTCAGGACGAAGACAGTGAGCCCATTTTCATGCGACGTATACGAGGCGAGTGCTATTTGTAAGTGTTTTGATTGTGTTTTTACTAATACCCGGTGCAACGCAAAAACCAATAGCAGGGATAGATACTAATTACTCGTATATTTAGTCAAAATTCAATCGAATCGAAATTAATTCTTCAAAGTAAATCAATTAATTCCGTATATTTCAAATATCAACAAAATAACATGGAATTCATATTTCTGTATACATAATGTGCACACACTTACTTACATGATTACTAAATGGTTTCTTCTTGGATCCGGTTCTGAAAGTTAGGGTGTACGATTCAATGGAATGGCTGGATTATCCTATTCTTTTAGCTCTAGGTATAAAATCTCATTCTAAGCGCAAATGTGTTTCTTTTCGCTGTAACAAATGAGTTCACAAATTAATGCATAACACAAAAGAGATAAGAGGAAAACTTTTTGATTTAAAGTAATTACAAATATAGATAACATTTTGCATGTTTTCATTTCGTGTAAAGAGGGATGTTGTATTTATTGTATGAAGCAGTACTTCGACTAGGATGTATCTGAATAAATACAAACCCCGTAAAAACCCGTATGACTAATTATTATTGCTCTAGTTATGTGTGCCACGATCATAGTGTACATTAAAGACGCCTGGGCGTGCTGCAGGGTGCAACTTAATACTTTCCAGATAGTAAATGCAGTTGCCGGGTTGCTTTTAAACTAGATACGTGCGCTGCATTTGATTGACAACGCGATTGCTCTGTTCGTAGAAGAGCCAAAATGTCAGGGACCACGGTGCCATGCGCAACCAATTTGGCACAAAACCCTTGAATAACGCGTGAAGACCCTCATTTCGCACAGTCAGAGATGTACATTCCCAAGTTGATTTGTAAAAAATGCCCCTGCAAATACATTTATCGTTGAGCGAGAAGTGTAATTAATAATGACCTGCAATTTTACGCACCTGCCACTTTCATCCACTGGCTGGTTCATGATGCGCGTTTTTATTGTATCGGCCGGTGTTCCCAGCACAGCGGCGACTAGGCCGGCACATAAGCTGCCCATGACATGGACTATGGCACCATCCTGGAGCGAAGTGTGGCGGAGAATGAACTGCTTGGTGGTGTCATATGTGGTGAGGTCACCAAGATTTACTAGTGCGGCACGTTGTGCATTTGGTACAACACCCTTAAATAAACCACGTATGCCTGATTCCTGCACCGTCTTAACGAATGCATGTCGGATACCATGGACCCGTGGAGGCAATTTCATTAATCGTCTCTTGCCTTCCATTTGTAGTTGCACCTTGACGACATCGGCGGGATTAGCAATGATTTGGCTGAGAGTGCCCGCTGTAGCTCCACCTACGAGGGATAATTAATTAGTTCTTTTGCGGTTAACATTCGCCTAATGAAGACCTACAAAGTGCGGTTTTCCAAAGCGGCAAGTACCTTTCGTTGGGGGCCGGTGAAAAGACATTGTCACGTAAAAATTTGTACACAGCCATGCGTGTTCCTGAGTAGACACTATGACGAACGAATTGTGCTGGAATTCCTTGCCACAGTCGGAAGAACCCTTCTTCGCGCACAATGCCTATGCCCGTACGCAACATGCCACGATGAGGTGCCTGAAATACGATACTCGAGATAACAAGTTCTCGTTGCTCCTTTAACGAGTCTACTTACAGTATTCAGCTGAGCATCGATCTTGTTGGCGATCTCGCCTTGGATCTGCAAGCGCGTTTTTGTAAGATCCAGCGGATAGGTCACCAGCTCCGCGACGAAGGCGCCCAATACGGAAATAATGTACGTACATACGAACGTATCGGCTAACGGTTTCGTCTCAGCCTTATCTAAAGGCACAGGAATCTGTGGCATGATAACAGAATCGACCAACTTCAAGAGCCCTACAAAGAAATTAATATGCAAATTGCTCCTGGACTACTTATATACATTTCGCGTGTCCAACTCTACTCCTTTCAGCTATCACAAATCCGTACATGCATTAAGAGCACAGATAAATATTTTGTAAAGTGCATTATTGACAACAAATAGGCAAAATGATAAGTCAGCATTTATTGATAAATGATCGCCTGCTCCACTAGCATTAATCGTGGGTGTTTTCTTGCGCAAGAACCAAGTTTGAAATTATAGCATCAAGGGTTATGTTTGGTAAATATTTACTGTTAACATAAGTACCTACTATTAACCGAATAATACACACCATTTACGTATAATTCAATTGCAATGCCCCATCCCCCATTGAAATTCCACGTCCGGCCAATTTGATCCAGCAACCCTCGTTGTTGGCATAGGAAACAACAATGGGAATTTGGCAAACGAAAGCAGGAAAATCAAATTAACAAAACGTCTTATAGCATTTAAAACCGTTTCAACCTATCAACGTAACCATTGGAGTCTTAATTTTTGATCAGGTTAAAGGTTAGCGTTGAACCGCTCAAAATACAAGTGGTACCCCGAAACGGGTCTCGCAATACTAAGCATCGTTTCACGATGATTTACAAATATAACTAGCTAATACTCGAGTTTCACTTCGCTTTCATATGCACAAGTCACCTCGGCTATGCATTCCTGACAGTCACTTTAGATTAATATAACCTGAGTTTGAATTATATAATCATCCATATCCAACTTACGTCCACTTGCAATTAGAAGCGTTTACGCGTTAAAAAATATTTACCAAACTTAGCGTGAATCATTAAGCGTTACAACGTAGAGCTGCCATTAGTTCTTATTGACTATGATATAGTAGCATGAGCATTCACTCATATGCACTGAACAGTATTGCTGTACATTAAACAGCTGATGGCTCATTAAATATTATAAAAATTAATTTGATTTATTGTCTCCTGAATGCAGTCACTTAATGACTATTATATTTGCGAATGAAATTACTCCATGTAACTAAAACTTAAACTAACGGGGCAAATCTAAACTTTTAGCACGAAATTACTGATCGATCCCTAACATCTTTAAAAGCACAAAACGATTGGCATGAACCTACGGACATATTCATTGTTTACGTTTCAATGTAACCCTGAGAGAACTGCTAGAACTGGCTAGAACCTGCAAGAACCACTCTGAACCGTTTGACACGTGCTTGATTTAGTGCGCCCTCTTAGCATGTCAAGCAGCAGTTCTCGCAGTGAGTGAGGTTCAGTGAGGTTACAGTGAGTTACAGTTGTTACAGTGTAAAATGGTAAGAATGATATAGTGCAGCGAGTGCAGCATTGGGCAATGTTTAGCATCGAATTGTAAACAGTGATTAAACACGTCTTTATCGTGGTTTTCGATGTTAAATCTAAATATCAAGTACAAAGTCAATTAGTGTTATCCATCAAGAGGTATGGCCGCGCCGCCTCAAGCGTTAGTCAATCGGAATAAGAAGCATTTCTTAGGGGTTCCAGCTCCGTTGGGTTATGTTGCTGGCGTTGGTAGAGGGTAAGCAAAATGAGCGTGTTATTAGTTATAAATCGCATTATTGTTTGTTATAAAATAATTTGCTTTGTGGTTTAGTGCAACGGGCTTCACCACTCGTTCAGATATTGGTCCTGCACGTGATGCAAATGATGTGTCTGATGACAGACATGCACCACCTGCAGCAAAAAGAAACAAGAAAAAGGATGAGGAAGAAGAACCAGAAGAAGAAGATTTGAATGACTCCAATTATGATGAATTTAGTGGCTATGGAGGCTCCCTATTTTCAAAAGATCCATATGATAAAGATGATGCAGAAGCAGATGCTATCTATGAAGCAATTGATAAACGCATGGATGAAAAAAGAAAAGAGTACAGGCAAAAACGATTGAAAGAAGAACTTGAAAGATACAGGCAGGAGAGGTGAATAGCAAATGCTAATAAGTTACAGCTATGATTTCATGTTCTATTTGCTTTCAGGCCAAAAATTCAGCAACAATTTTCTGATTTAAAGAGAGACCTGGTCACCCTAACTGATGATGAATGGAAGAATGTTCCTGATGTTGGTGATGCCCGTAATAAAAAGCAACGAAATCCCCGTGCAGAGAAATTCACACCGCTACCAGACAGTGTGTTATCACGCAGTTTAGGCGGTGAAACTGCATCCTCAATCGACACATCATCAGGACTGGCAAGTATGGTCCCAGGAGTTGTAACGCCTGGAATGCTCACTCCAACAGGTGACATGGACTTACGCAAAATAGGACAGGCACGAAACACGCTGATGAACGTTAAGCTGTCACAGGTTTCCGATTCGGTGACGGGTCAAACCGTAGTCGATCCGAAGGGCTATCTCACCGATCTACAGTCGATGATCCCTACGTACGGTGGCGATATCAACGACATCAAGAAGGCGCGACTCTTGCTAAAGTCAGTGCGTGAGACTAATCCGAACCATCCGCCTGCTTGGGTAGCTAGTGCACGGCTTGAAGAAGTTACTGGCAAGGTGCAGGCGGCGCGCAATCTTATTATGCATGCATGTGAAGATAATCCACTCAGCGAAGACTTGTGGCTGGAGGCCGCTCGGTTACAACCGCCCGAAACGGCGAAAGCCGTCATCGCACAGGCAGCGCGTCACATACCGACGTCCGTGCGTATTTGGATAAAGGCGGCAGATGTTGAGACAGAGACGAAGGCGAAGAGGCGCGTATATCGTAAAGCTCTCGAGCACATTCCAAACTCGGTACGGCTTTGGAAGGCTGCTGTGGAGTTGGAAAATCCGGATGATGCACGCATTTTGCTGTCGCGTGCAGTAGAATGCTGCCCGACGTCAGTCGAGTTGTGGCTGGCACTCGCGCGTCTCGAATCGTATGAAAATGCGCGCAAGGTGTTGAACAAAGCAAGAGAGAATATACCAACGGATAAACAGATTTGGACAACCGCCGCAAAGCTGGAGGAGGCGAACGGCAATCACGCGATGGTGGAGAAGATTATCGAGCGTGCTCTTGCGTCGCTAAGCACTAACGGGGTGGAAATCAATCGTGATCACTGGCTGAAGGAGGCAATCGAAAGCGAGAAGGGCGGTCATTCACATTGCTGCAAGGCCATTATCAAAGCAATCATTACATACGGTGTCGAGTCGGAAGATCAGAAACACACGTGGATGGAGGATGCAGACAACGCACGTATCCCAATAGTGAATGAACATACTGAATGCTGAGTAATATTGTTTTCTTTTGTAGTGTATTCAACAAGGCGCTATTGAGTGTGCACGAGCAATTTACACACATGCGTTGACCGCATTCCCAGGAAAGAAAACAATTTGGTTGCGTGCTGCGCATTTGGAACGGAATTTTGGAACAAGAGAATCCCTAGAGACATTACTCCAGCGCGCTGTTGCCCATTGCCCCAAGAATGAGGTTTGTTTTGCGATTGTGAAACTGGGTCCCAAGCTGTTATTAATTTTAATATTGGGAATTTCAGCAATTGTGGTTGATGGGCGCGAAAAGCAAGTGGCTGGCTGGTGATGTTCCAGCGGCACGTGGCATTCTGTCACTCGCATTTCAAGCGAATCCTAACAGTGAGGAAATCTGGTTGGCTGCTGTGAAGCTAGAATCAGAAAATCATGAATATGAACGTGCTCGTAAATTGCTAGCAAAGGCACGAGGTTCAGCACCTACACCACGAGTTATGATGAAGAGCGCCAGATTGGAATGGCTGCTGAATGATCTCGGAGGCGCATTAGAGCTACTTAATGAAGCGCTTTGCGTGTTCCCTGACTTTCCTAAACTCTGGATGATGAGCGGTCAGATTTTTGAACAGCAGAATGAACCAGAACCAGCATTTGATGCGTACAATCAAGGGGTTTGTATTGATTTATGCAATGACCTTAATAGGCTCTTACACTTACATTAAATCTCTGCAGATTAAGAAATGCCCAAACTCAATTCCGTTGTGGATTCTGCTATCGCGCCTAGAAGAGAAACGTAATTTACTCATTAAAGCGCGTTCGGTGCTTGAACGCGCCAAGCTTAAGAATCCTAAAAACGAAGCTCTTCTCTTGGAAGCAATTCGAGTTGAGTTGCGCGCTGGATTAAAGGACGTCGCTTTGTCTATGATGGCAAAAGCATTGCAGGAGTGTCCTAGTTCAGGTCCATTGTGGGCTGAGGCGATTTTCATGGAGCCACGTGCTCAGCGCAAGACCAAGTCAGTGGATGCACTTAAAAAGTGTGAACACGATCCGCACGTGCTGCTTGCGGTCAGCAAGTTGTTTTGGAGCGAGCGCAAGATAAGCAAGAGTCGGGAATGGTTTGCGCGTTGTGTTAAAATCGAACCACATTTTGGCGACGCGTGGGCGTATTGGTATCGATTTGAAATGTTGCATGGCACACCTGAGACGGTGAAGGAAGTAAAGAATCACTGCTTGTCCATTGAAACATACCATGGCGAGTTGTGGTGCGCAACAAGCAAAGACATTCGCAACTGGTCGTTGAGCACTGAACAGGTGCTCCATATGGTTGCGATGCAAGTGGCTATACCCATTTAATTTTAAATTCGATTTACTTCTTGAATTAATAATTGCGAATAAAATAATTTCTTCTATTTATTTTTATCGGCCATTGGATTGACATGCGTTGTAACAGGAGACACGTACAAATTATTGCTATAATATTTAGAATTCAGTTGAGCTTTCTCGAATTCCGCCCAGGCTCTTCGTGATTTAATGACATCGCGTATTTTCCAAATTGCCACAGGAACGAAAAGAATGCCTAGGATTAGTCCTACGATGCTTCCACTTGCTTTGTAGTAATTGTACTCGGTCGATCGGCAGTGCATCCAATACTTGATGCTGACTATATCGTTGATTTCGAATTTATAATTTACGGTGCATATGGACGTAGAATTCGGCGAATATTCTAATATGCAGGGCGATTCTAAAAAGTTACAAACAAACATGGATATTGTGCGTATTTATTTGTTGCGCAAATACCGTCGATATCTTCCACGGAGTTAATCGTGTAATCGTTTGATTCATTCATCTTGCCAAGTAAGTGGTTTTCAACTAATATATCGTATAAACAATTACGACACTCTTTGCAAAGCTCACAAAACATGCCGGAATACTTTTCATTGCAATCGCATTGGCCACACTTGCAATTTCCGTGTCCGCTACAGACTTGCAGGTGATGAGGCGCGATACACGTTAAATTGCCTTCAATGCAATCGCAAAGCTGACCAGTAAAACCACCTTGGCAAATGCAATCACCGTCTTTGCATGTTCCTCGACCATTACATACAAGTCCATTTTTTCTAGGACATTGCTGTTCTTCGCAATACGTTCCGGTATATTTTGAATCGCATACGCACTTGCAAGACGCCTCATCGAAGTAGCCATGCATGAAACAAGTAAGTGATTCATAAGTATCATTCTTAAAGCGGCCGTTTGAATCGCATTCCTTTTCACAACGAGGTCCAATCCTGAAATACGTAAATATTAGCAATGATTGTATATTATATTATTATCGCCATGTTTTAACCAGCCGGAGTCGCATTTATAGATACCACACGAATATATTCCGTGCGGTACTTCCTCATCTTTCGGATCACATTCGCAGGTTTTTGGAAACTCCAGTTCAAGGATAGTTTGCTGATGAATATGCATTTCTTCAATAATTAATGTGTCTACTCTGCTTTCCGGCACAGGACCATTTAGTTCCACAGTCACATCAAAAATATACTCTTTTTCTAGCTCGACATTAAAGCAGGACCAGGAACTATTAACTTCTTTCAAGCACTTGGCTGTCGGTATGAAATTAAGGTAGTCAGGCTGATTCTTTACGTTAAACTGCACCTTTTTAACAACGTTCATATATCCATCAGTTACCATATTGGTGATGGCTTGTGCATTATTACGCAGCATACTGAGATGGGAAACTTCATGGAGTCGGTCATTCAAGGCTTTGTAATATGCACCCTTATCGTCCGCCTGGATAGCAAATAACAATAGTGTTTTGCTATCGAGCAAGCGGTTACGTATCTCCTCCACCGAGGGATAATCGTAAAACATGCCATCATAGACGAGTCGGCCCTCAATGTTGTCCATCATACACGTGGCCGGAGCGCGGTCAACCATGCCCCCAAGTATTCCATCGCCAGCGCTATGCATATAACCGTCTGTAGCAAGAATAATGATCTTGCGCGAATGTCGTCGCCATCCGAACTTCTCTTGGCATGCAATTATTTGATTAATCGCATCGAAGCCGCTCTCCAAATCATCCATGTTTGCTGTGAAATTCATGTGCGCTACATGTTCACTGAAGGTGTTAATATTGGGGGTGAAGTTTAATGCGTGGAGGAAATTTGAACCAAGTACACATTCACTTCCAAGTACACGGCATGGGTTCTCAAGCAGCTTGTTCGATATGGCCTGATAAGGCATGGCAACCCTATCAGAAAAGTACCCGAACGCAATGTGATAGTCCGTTGTTAAGTTTCGCAATACGCTCGCCAACTCTTCCCGCAACATCTCCAATTCCTCCTTATGTTTGCGCATAGTGTGCGTTTGATCCAAAAGATAATATAAATCGAGTGGGTAGTTGGCCAAGGCTTTATAACGTAACTGAAAAGTTGCTATGTTATTGGAACCAAATCGTAATTTGAGGCGTTGTGGACGAATTTGGATGGCGGGAGTGTTATCAATTGGCAAGCGATAGTCCTCATCATGAATTACGGTGGTGTTCGATGTAATTTGGGATACTAAGTGAACACCGTGCGGTGCAGCATTTGCGGTCGTACATCGCGATGAATTGAATACCTATACCCATCAACAGCAACCATAATATGTGAAAAGGCTGTCACAAATACGACTGAAGGATGATATAATCTACCTGATCTTGAATCCATACGCACTTATCATATAGTGTCAGGCAACTATCACAGTTCTGCGACTTTGAATTACACAACGACAAGTCGTTCACGTCTTTACTGTCATCTTCGTGCACTTGTTTTGAAGTGTAACATGTAAGAAAACCAAGGATAGTTACTAGTAATAGAAGAATATGCACTATAGTAAACATTATGGTAGTTGATGTGATTTCACATTAACGTTAAATGTGGCAATCGTATTCCGAATTATCTTATCAATGAATCAACAACTACGAATGAAGAGGATATGAGTAATATATTACGAGTTACATGCTAAGCCGTGATATTGCAATAGCTTTCGTGAACCGCTTTATTAAATATGCGTTTCATCCATTTAACAAAAATAAATTATTCTATTAGCATACGCTAATTTGCCACGCACGATGCGCTAAAACGCTAATTTGTAGTACGCTTTCTTCGGTAGTATTCAGCGATGTCTGTGCTATCACAGCTAAACGCCTTGTATTTTATGTATTAAGTACATATAGATAACGTATCAAATGTTGGATATTTGTAAAAATCTTCAAGGCCGTTCTCGTGTACAACTTATTTATGAAACTGGGAAACTGTTATTTCCCGCCTAATCCTGATTCGGCTGCATGTTGTCGTACCATGATTTGCGGTTGTGCTGTTTGTCAGACAGCTCGTTGCTGTATTCGATCAGAGGAATTGTGGCTTCATTGAGAGGTAGTGGCAGATTGCCAATATCTTCACGCAGATCCAAGTCGTCCAGCGCAATTGTCGACTTTAGGCGGCGGCATACTTCGGTATCCACGTTGAGTAGAACCAGCTTTCGTGAGCCTTTGAAAACGGCGACGAGCTCTTTTAGCGACAGGCAGGCACTGTAGTCAATGCCGATTACTGCCTGTAGATCAAGTACGATGGGCAATTCTGGATAACGCGAAGCGAGCTTGAGTACCTGTTGGCGAATGTACCCTGCCGCAGGATAGTAGAATCCCAACTGGGGCCGAATAAACAAATATTCGTCATCTTTTGAGTGCTACAGAACAGAAAACCTTATGGGCTAGATATATAGCTTCAATTACGCAAAAACATACCAAGCGAACTTCGGAGAAGACACGTGGCCGTGCCCAGAAGCTCATTAATTTAACAAGGTTTAGACAGCAACCGATTGCCAATCCGATTTCAACGCCAAAGTACAAACTAAGTAGAAATGTGCCAAATCCAATCCAGAAGTCGCATTCTATAAAAAACGGTACCATATACTTCTTATATTACATTCTTATGACGTTGGTGTTTACTGTTATTGCGCCACAATTTCGGCAGCTCCTGGTATTCAACCATGAAAATAACAGCGCAAATCAAGACCGCTGCAATGGTAGACTTTGGAATAAAGTAAAAGTATGGTGTAAGATAACTTAATGCTAGGAGGATCATCGTCCCGGCGTACAAACCACCCATCGGTGTTTGGACATGGCTAGCTTCATTTACCGCCGAGCGAGTAAAGGCTCCGGTAGTGGGCATCGAGCCAACAAATGACCCTAAAATGTTTGATACACCCAGCGCAATCATCTCCTGCGTTGCGTCAAATGCGCTGCCATCCGCTAAAAGAACATCTAAGAACAATATCTCCGACATGATTATTCTACACTTACAGAACTTTTTTGCGATCGCAACATTTGCGAGAATTGCAACAACCGGAATAACAATGATTCCGGATCCAAGCGTTGAAATCATTTCTGTAAATGGCACAGTGCTGTTGCCTTCAGTTGTGCTGAATGGTGGTGGCGACAATGGCGGAAGACCTGGAGTAACTGCACCCGCGATAATAAAGGGACGATTTCCAGTGCGCTGTTCGTACATGAACGCCACAAATGAGCCCAGAATTACGGTAATAGCATTGCGGCATATACCGAGCAACCAAACAGCTTTATTGACGCGCGGGTTTTTGAATTTGATCAAACTCACACGCTACAAATGAAAACTAAGCATTAGCAGATAGCCATTTCAGGTGGGTGCGCGAGGTACCTTCATTGCAATCAGGAGCATCATCGAGGAGAAACCAAGGATAGTGTCCGGAACGCGCAAGTCTTTCACGTGCGTGAAGAGCTTAACGACAAGATCGAAAACGCCATTGCTCGTGAACTTGATACCGAATATATTCTTGAACTGGGCGATTATTATCACCAAGGCTGTCGCCGACGTAAACGCTGATGTCACTGGTGCCGAGATGAAGTCAACAATGATGCCTTAAACAAACAGAGCACATTACACAATTTAAATGCGTGTTACGTTGTGTAATGCAGCGAACATTTCGTTCGCAATACGGGGTGCTGGAGAGGAAAGTAAATATTGTAAGTAACTTGAATTTGGAGAGGCATGCATGAGTGGTGGCGTGGTCTTGAGCCACTTTGCAACTATTGCTATCTATTCATATCTCATTCGATCTACGCGATGATCGCTCTTGATATCAAGGAACCAAATAGAGAGAAGCAATTGCATTCGCATTAATTACCCAAATTGAGAACTCCCATTAGTAGCTCTATGACTCCAGCGAGGAACGTCAAGAGAACTACGTAGTCCATACCACGACCCTGCACGTACGTGAAGGTAAGTAGGGAAAGAATACTACTGGGCCCAATTGAGACTTGCTTGATCGTGCCGAAAATGATATAGGCAAAGGAGCCCATAAGTGCTGTATAAAGTCCAACATGCGGTGGCAATTCTGCAATGGAAGCGTACGCTATAGATTGCGGCATGAGGGTGAGTCCCACAGTAATTCCAGCCACAAGGTCAGAAAGAAAGCTCATGCGAGAATACTGCGGCAGCCAGGATACAATATGTAAGCGCTTCCGCACCAACTTTCCCATTTTAGACTCCTTGGCTTGCTCATCCTGAACCACTATGTTGCAAAACACGTCAATAAGTACATAACTTATGAGGCCTAAAGTATTACAATTAATACTCACTTGCGTTGGTTGCATTAAACGTAGTAGTTGGGCCAAAATTTGAACACGATGCGCTCCGGGAAGACGTCGAATTCAGTGCGGGTGCGCGCTTAGATTGTACCCGTCCGTTGCACCTCCAACGACGCGGCGTCCAGGTGTTTTCACACGAAACAATGATATTTGGCATGATTTATAGCACGAGCTTTTCGTGAGCAAACACTGTTGATGAGATGATGCTCATCAGTATTGTAAATAAAACACGGTTGCGTGCTATTTCAGCGAACACCTGATAAAGTGCGCTCAATGTCGATTTTTCCTGAAGATATTTCAATATTTCGTTTCGACTTCTCAATGGCAAATAATCGAAGTTTGAATCTTTTCACCCATACAACCCCTCGCGCGTTACCTATGCTATCATTTATCAGTAGTGATAAAACATAATTGGTGGAACAATTTCTACGCCTCCCATAGATAAACACGTAATCATAACAAAACATTTTGTAAAAATATTTTTGTCACAGAATGCGCGTTTGCTATTTGTATGAATTGACAACGATTATTTAACTAAGCAATAAGATTATGCGTGTCTTTTAAAAATCACAGCGTATAATCCAGCGGCATTTACATCTCCACGTATTTGCGCTGGCTATATACAATAGCTGAACTTAGTGGTACCGGATTACGGAGTAAATAAAAGATATACATACAGAAAACACGCGAACGTAGCGGCCGGTGCGTAATTTAATTTACTGCTTGTTTGATTATATAATTTATTCATTGAAATTTTCCAATGATGTCACAGGGGTATGAAACAATGGTGGTAGATGTAGCCGAAAGATAACAATCTTCATCAATTCACCAAAATTGAGCCCTCATCAATTTGAAAACCGCCAAACACGCAGATACCCATGCAACAGTCTCTTGATACTTGAATTTAACTTGCTTTTTTTGGTTGCTTGGTGGTTGCACTGAACACATGTGGTGGTGCTATTCGGCACCCTCGCCATTCTCAGCAGCCTCAGGCTTGCGCTCGACCTAACAGAAATTCAGCAGTTATAAAATTTGATTTGCATTACGCGCACCTTGACAAGATAACGGTGTTTTGACACATGGTATTGTTAATGCGCACTTGCACTGAAATGTAAGTAATTCGGAGGATTAGTGGCGTGCTATTTACTGGCTGTCCGAAATTATGTTTCGAGTGGTTTGTAGGATGTTGCACTAGTGCCTAAGTCAGACATTTACTTTAACATAAACCTTTGGTCGTTGAAACACCTTGATTCCCTCGTCGACCTTCTTCAACTCGGTTTCGAGATCCATTTTGCGCTTCTGCATTTTAAGTGTGTCACTGCGCACTGGCATGGAATTCATCTCTTGGATCTTCTCTGCATAGCCTACAACAAATAATTGAATCGTATACGAGAATTTAATTTACGATGCGAATAGCAAGAGTTTACTTTCACGAAGAACACGCAGAGTTTCCTTGCGCTCCTCCTCAGGGAGCAGGACGTGTCCCGGGGGGCAGTCGACATCAATCTCTGGCGCCTCGTCTTCTTGACGCTTCATGGTGGGCGGAATGCGATTTTTAACAGCGAATGTCTTGCGAATATTGGGAAGTGGCTTCATGCCATCCTCGGCAGTGGCGGATTTGCGATTAGAACGCGCTTTTAATGCCAAGACATTGTGCTTGATGAAGTCGGTGCGGTGGTGAGTCTCGCCTGTGAACGGAAGGCGCAAGTGGGGTACACACTCGCGCACCGACGGGACCTTCGGTGCTGGATGCACGCTGTGCGTGGGCGATGGCTCTTCAGCCGGCATGTCAGTCTCTTGCTGTGATTCATTGCCCAAATCCGGCGAGTCGCCGGTAGCCGGATCCGAGTTGGGTCCGGAACGACGGCGGTGCGACTCCGGGACGGGCGCGCTACTCGATGGATACTTGATAACACCGCTTGCGTAAATCTGCATCATATCTTCAGCGATCTCCGTTTGCATGCTACGGTGTGAAATATTGTTGATCACCTGCAGATCGGAGATGTGTGATGGGCGCCTCTCATTTTGACGCAGATCTACTTTCTGCACGTTGGAGCGCCGACCAACGGCAGCCTTCTTTGAGATACCATCTTCGGAGATTTTAAGCTTTGAGAATGACGTACCAAGCTGAGAATGCATGCCAGACCGGCCATGTATATCGCTCTTTGAGCGGAGTTCCTGTGTCTCATTTTGAATTTGCTTAATACGTCTTACATTTTCCCTGATGAAGTTACGCCGATGGGCGACCGCTGAAATCAAAATGCAAGAGGCATATGGTATGGTATAATATGGAGTATCTATCTATTTATGATAATTGGGAGAACAGCGTACGTCTATCCGGGAAGATGCCTCTAAGAGTGGTTGGATGCATGGTCGATTCTTGCTGTTTCTCCACTGAAATCAAAGAAGGAATTCGTCTATGGGTGTGATAGTCACAGTCCAGGTGTGCTCAATATCAATAACAAAGCTTGTCTCGTGCTCTCGTCGACGTGCAATCGCACATGATGTGTTATTCAACTTTGTCAAAAAAAAATTGCGAGCAGATGAGTAATGAGGCAATTATTATTGTTCCTTGATTTTTAACTGCGTGACGAGTTGTTTTAGTCCGTTCTGTGAATACTGGTATGGTTTTGGTAACTAATTTTTTCTGTACAAGAGCCGCGACTGGGTCTTAAAAAAGGTGAAATTTAACTGACTGTAAAAAGCATATGACGCGTGTGTTTATGCCGGTCGGTACCAGGGCAACCATAAAACATAATTCAAGGCACCCTAACCGAAACAATTATTCAATATTATTATACATCGGTCGAATTGCTTACCGCGACATGAACGTTTTTAAGTGAAAATAATATTTATTGGTAGCACTCTATCAGCTTATACACATATTTCACAATGACAACAACATAGTAGGAAACCAATTTGGAGAAGCACTTGAAAGAAGCGATTTTATAAACTAAAGAATTTGCACCTAATTCGCACGTTTCGAGAGTACCTGGAGACGCCACTTATATAAGGTTAAAATATACCTGTTGGGGATTTTTTCCTTGGCGGGCTGAAGAGCTGATAAAAATAGAATTTTAATTTGTATATTTAAATGTTTCAAACTTAGCAATGGCGACAGTCATGTCGACAAATGGAGTGTGATGTTTATTTAAAATGATTAAATGTAATGTCCAAGGTGCTTTGGAGTAATAATTATTTGTAAAACATGCCAGTAATGTATTTATACATGACAGCATATATATTCGAGCATATTTCAAGCGAGCAAAATGCGTTTGGGGTGCAGGAAAAAGTTTATGATGCTATTATTGGAACAAATGCAACGCATTCGAATTCAACATGAACGCGCGGCCGCATTCACGTATAGATCGGCATGAAGAAGACAGGCTCGTACTGTAAACAAATAAATAAAAGTTCTTGATCCATAGGCAAGTTGAAGGTGAATGCTTCCATTTTAAACAACAACTTTCGCAATTGACTCTGACACAATTCGTTCATCGATGCCATGCACTTCATTCAAGTTTTGCTTAGTTCCCGCAGGTATTTCGCAAATACGGAGCAGGCTTACACCGAATATATTTAGAAAATATGTAGGCGAAATGTGAAATTCCGCGGTGCAGCGCCCAGAGTCGCAGTCGTATTGGTGATTGTGGTCCACAACGCATCATCCAGTTATTAGAAACACTCTAAATTAAGGGTGGCTGTGTACGCCGGGAGTAAACGAAATCATGCGGGATATCAATTCTGATTTGACATTCACGTCACCACCGTCAAAATAGCAATAGAGCACACTTCGTTCGCATTACATGTGCGTTTGCAATAATCGAGTAAGTAAACGCAGAAAAGTAAAAGCAACCGTTGAATAACATCGGCGAAACTAAAAGTACGTACAAAGCGTGCCTGCTGGCATAGATAGTGCATCGCGAGCGCGCGAGTTCCAAACAGCAGCTGATTCTAATACCGCGTGTAGTGACTCAATTACGAATGTGTTAGAGGCACCCAGCTGGAAGGTCGACTCGTTTCCACTCGCAAACACGAGCTTGAGAGTGACAAGGAAATCGTATTGGTAGCGCACCAGTCGCTAGCGAGAGTGAGTGTTGTGTCGTCCAACCTAACATTTAATTCTAGAAATTCGTCAACGACAATAAACAAATTTCTACAACGAACTGAAGCAATGTCTTGCAACAAAGTCGAATTATACGTGTACGATCTCTCCAAGGGGATGGCTGCCATCATGTCTCCGCTGGTCATGGGTGAGTACCAAACTGAATTGGGGGGTTAACCTTATCCTTGCTCCGTGAGACGCATCGACATTTTATCATTATGTTTTAGGTAAAAAAATTGACGGCATATGGCATACATCTGTAGTGGTTTACGAACGAGAATACTTCTTTGGCTCCTCGGGCGTTGAAAACTGTTCTCCAGTAAGTGCATTTACGTCACATATAAGTAGCGGTAATTTATGAGCACAAATTTCACGTATGATGCTGTCTGTAATTCAATGTTAATGACTGAAATCGATAGTCACTAATTCGCATGCATCGATATTGATTGGCGCGCAAATTATAAGACTGACTAGTAAAAAAGAATTGTGTACTTATTAACTTAATTCAAAAATGAATGCATATTATAGTCATGCATGCAACATTTACAAGCGTTAGAAACTCACTGAATGTAAACGCTCAAAGGGTAGCGTAAACTCTTATAGAAAGTTGTGCTGTATAAGAATGTTTGTCATTCAAATTATTCTAGAACAGTAATCCTTGTGTAACAGAAAAATTAGCATGATTTAGCGTAAAGGGGCACAATCATGCACCTTTTAAATGTAACTGTGCTGGATCAAGTTCAAACGCTTCATGTGCGCCTAATAATAACATAGCGAAATCAATAATATTTATTTGGCACAGCCAAATTCTGCGCGATTTGCGGCATGTGATTGTTTTCCTTTTCCTACCGAGAAACTGCCATCGAATGCTGCGTATAACTCGGTCACAAAGGCAAAGTTTTCGCGCGCGGCTAAATTTAACGTGAAATTAGTTGAGGTTGTTTGAAGCAGATGGCTTGCTTTCCGCATCGGTCAAAAGATCGTTGCCTATGCGTTTATACCTAAATTTGGATCGCTGTTAAAAATACGCGGCGGATGTGTGGTGCCGGCCGCCAGCGGCAGTTCATACGGCCGGTTGTGGTTCAGTGCGTGTCGTCTTACACACCGGTCCTTCAACGTTCCTGTTAAATTGCAGGGAGCCACTCCACTCGGTCAGCCGCTGGAGAAAATCGTCCTGGGAGAGACACAGATCCCGTATCCCGTTTTCATCGATTACCTGAACGGGCTGGGCGAGAGCAGTTACGGGTAGGTGTCGAACCAACTTGCCACACGCTCTTTCACTAATGCTGTGTCGCTTTCGTAGGCGCACCACGTACAACCTCTTCTCGCACAACTGCAACAATTTCTCCGACGAACTCGCGCAGTTCCTGTGTGGCACCGGTATCCCGAAGCACATACTTGAGCTGCCCAGCCAGGTGCTGCAAACGAGCCGTAGCAACTCTTTCCTTCTGCCTTTCGTGGAGCAGCTGGAGCAGTCCCTCCATCCGGTCGCTTCCGAGCAGGGAAGTCGCACCCGTGCCGATTCCCCAGAACTGGAGACGCTTAACGCTCAGATTGAGAAGGCCAGGTCAGATCTCAGCAAGGATTGAGTCGGCCCTCCGCGTGCGCGCCGCCCGTCCCCCCCCCTGCACACTACATATTTACTAACCAATATCAGCCCCACCGTGCGATGCATTCCTGCAGGACGAACATGCATTTGTTGCTCGTTATCTGGACTCTTTTTTTGTGGATGCTATGCTGTTTTTACTCCTGCGTGCAGCTGCAATTCCGATGCAGCACTTCTTGTTGTGGTGGCTTGTGGGGGTGGGCTAATTACATTTCTGCTCCTAGCTATCTGCGAAAATTGAAAACAATAATAACAAATTCCAAACGCGTTTTGCTGTTTGACAGCATTCCCTGTCATCAATTAGTAACAGTCGTACCTCTTGTAATTTATCGTTAAAAGAAATCGTTGCTATTATAATTGTTTTAGTAAGTATTTATTGTATTGCTATAACTGCTTCATTAATATGATCTGAAGTCACGTTCAAAATCTGGATGCTCTATTTTGATTGGAGGCGCTTGTAATTTGCGTTTAATTTCATTTTTTCCATGCTGTTATTTGTTACTGTTGTGTTTAATGCGCTCCGATGTTAACCGCATTCTGAATGCGCATTACTCAATATAACGCAAAATTTATTGTATAAATAGCGAATGGAGCAAACAGAGAGATTTATGCGAATAATAATTAGACGTTTAAGAATACCTATTTGTGGTTGGTTCATTTTTCTAATCATGATGGATTTACGGTCACTCTAGGGGCTATTATCTGATGAACTGTCATATTTTAGATACAATTCATTTTTAAACGAGGAGCGGCGGAAACGTCTCAACGAGAAGCTCGCCAAAAAGGATCGCAAACGCGAGAAGAAACGCAAAAGGCTTCTGAAGGCCGGGTATAACATCGAACCGGACATAGACGTAAGTGTGAGTAGGATTTGGAAAAATTTAAAAATATATTATTTTTTGACTGCACATAGGAAACGAGCATTATGGCAGATGCTGAACAATCTGTCAACGTCGAAACGCCGTTGCCATCCGAGCAGGCAATGCAGATGGAGGAAGAGGAAAAACGTCAGGAAGAAGAACGCAAAAGGAATCGGGAACCCCCGATTATCTACAAGAACACTTTGGATGTAACTATATATCGTACATATGCGAGCATTTTTTCAACCCCGTCATTTACAGATCACCGAAGAATTCGACGCGCTTGTTGGCCTCATCGATGGCAAGTTAAATCAAGACGAACAAACCTCTCTTGAAGAACTGCATAAGTTTATGCTCGAGGATGAGGGTAGCTGGGTTTTAGGAGAGAATTTCCTCGTTTTCGTTGGTAAGATTTCTATTCTTAAGGTTACATTCTATTAAGGTGGTTTCCTTCCGGTTTGTTCTCGCAGGGCGAATCTTGAATGATAAGGCATTGCCAGTGGAAACACGCATCCACATGTTGAATGTGCTTGCTGTAGCTGCTCTTAAGGAGGACGTTATTCTCCTCCTTCACCAGGATCGACGCAATCACATTTTGATGAACTTTGCCCACGAGATTGACCGCCACAGCCACGAGGAACAGGTCGCTATTGCTACCTTTGTATGCAATATGTTTGAAAATCCCAACTCATCTGAGTGGCTTCTCTATATCTCCGAGTGGAACGAAAACAATCAACAAATGAGTAACATTCGTGTTACTACCAAGGTGGCTGTACATTCGCTGCTTGCCGGCACCGCCGACCTTCAGGAGCGTGGTACTGCAATCATCCACAATCTTGCCTGCAAGGAGGTAAAAACCGTGGTCTGTATCAACTTCTTTTAGTTTATTCAAACGCATTCTCGCTCGGAATTGATTTTTTGTTGCAACTAAGTACACACACTTAACAGTTCTTTCTTTCTACCCCCACCGCTCGCAGTTCAAACCCTTTTTGCCACCACACTCGCGCATACATACTAATTGCGTTGATTGCTCTGTAGGCTGTTTTCTCCTTTTTTTGGTGACTGTTTGCAGAAATTGTTCAAAAATTTTCGGATCCGGCAGATGTTGCCCAGAGGCAGCTTGTCTAAGGTAGCGCGTTAAACGTTGTATCATTGACGATTCGTATTAATTATTCATCTGACTAATCCAATCTGTACGCAAATCATACATATTTCAATCAAATTAACGTCGGTGTCGATTCGGCAAATCACTAATAAAATATATCGTATTATTAGCGTGATTCATCTCATTGCTTTGCGTGTTATATGCGGCAAATGGAGGATCGTTGTTAATAAGTTGCTTTCAAACTACAGGTGTTTGACGACGTCGCCGTAGAGTTGTCCATGGCATTACTCGAGTTTTTACAAAGTAAGCCGACTGAGGAAAACCTCTTCCGCTGCATGAAGTCGCTCGCTCGTTTCATACGGGTCTCTCAACTGGAAGTGCCGCAGTTAATTCAGATTATTGGGCCGGACCCGAATATCTTCAAGGGTACCAGTGAGCGCATCGATATACTCATCGATCAAATTGCTGCCAAACAACGCTAGGTTGTTCATGGACGTTGCTCATGTTTTGTAACGTTTGGTTCCACTAAGCGTCTTCTATTTTACACGAAATGTTTTGTTTACATAATCGTTTTTGAATGTCTTATGTCATTTACCAGTGACCGTGCCTTTTTATACGGTCACAAATATCCGGTTTTCATTTTATTTAAATTATAAATAAAAATTCAAAATTCAATCATACGCATGGAGTAGTAAATTATTGTTAGTATTTTAATTGGTGATCTCATGCATGACTTGCTTTTGCTTTTCGACGTTGTTGTGAAGAACAAGCAAAGAATAAATTACAACGTGATTTGATAACAATTTTATCTAGTAAAACAAGTGGCAAATAAATTCAACTAGAGAATAATAGTAATAATATTATAAATACGCCTACACATTGTGGAATGCTACATTAATTTATCATTTATGCATACGTTCATTGGAATGTTGGAAATGAGCAATAGTTTCTGTTGATACGTGCGATATGTCGCAAAATTGGTTGGTATTTTTCGTTATTTACGCTCTTTTTATAAATAGCAATGACGCGGTGGTCAAGTATTCCCGTTGGATGATTTGGCAGCTGGCGCTCCTTGCACAATAGGCAAGTATTTCTCCAACAATGGCATTATCAATTTCCAGCAGTCACTTAACTGAAAATGTGTTTAGTGATAATCATGTACGCTTTTTTACATGAAATCAAACAAGCATTTACCTCATTGTGCGACCGTATCTTTAATGAGACCATACTGTTGATGATCGCGGTGAGCGTTTCAAGATACGCATTGACGAGCTGTGTTTCCATATGTACGCAGTACAGCGAAAAATCGCTACGCATTTCTATATTGGATATGACACTCTCTTGGGCAAGCATTTTCGCCTCTAGTTGCTCAACGCTCTCGGCCTAAAAGCAAGAAATTATTCTAATTGCGGGTGGAATTTTTTTCTATTGCATATACATCAGTGCCGCGGATAACGCCTTGAATTTTACGCTTCTTGAGTGAAAGCATTTTTTGTAAGGCGATTTGATGGTCATGCGTGAGTCCCTTTTCAAGGCGCTCACAAAGATCGCAGTGCGCTACGAGCACGTCGAGGAGTAAGCCAAGGCGTTCCGATACAGTAATAGTTTCAAGTTTGGAGTGTTGCTGAGAATGGTAAGCGACGGCAGCCAGCTCGCAAGAGATGGCCGCAAAACCCTGCTGCATTTGTGTCCATTGGCTGCCCTTAACGCCAATATGCACAGAACCGAGGCCTTTCAATTGAGCAGCTAATTCGTCCGCATCACGACTGCTCAAAGCGGCGCGTTCGATTTCCGCGTCGATAAGATGCTTGACCTTTCCGACAATCTGTACCAGCAGGCGCACCTGCTCGCGATTGCTGGCAAACTGCGTGCAGTCCTGCGGCAACAAATTCTGCAAAGTATATATTAGTTTAAAAACTTCTGTATCAGATAACTCGTCTGTTAATACTTTGGCTGTGGCGGCGAAATCAGAACTCATGAATTCATCTGGTGCCCGCCGAAAAATCTCCCGTAACTTGTACTGTGTGTCAGGGGTTTGTTCTGTCAGAAAAAATACTACCATATGATCGTGACATATTGTGGGGTGACGACACACTAATGTCAACCAACGGTGCAATCCCCGACGGCGGGCCTCCAAAAAATGTGCATCCGAAACAATTTTCTTTGGTGGCAATCGCGGCACAATCCTAGAAAGGAAACACTCAGCTGCCGAATCATGGTTCGTAAAGAACGTACTTAATACCTGTACGGAAAACGATTTAGTAATAGTTCGCAGAATGCGACAAAATCATTATAACGGCGCGTAACCTTCGTGTTAAATCTGCGTGAACTGACCAAGTACTCGGAGTGTTTTAGGAACAGACCCTTCTTTTCGGGCACTAGTTCCACGCTGATGCTGTCCAAGGCGGTGATATCAGTATATGTCATGCCCAACACGCCAGGATGAAGAGAGGCGAAGAGACGCAGTTTGAGATTACGAACGGGGTTGAGGTCGCTCAACTGTGGCGTGGGAAACTCTGCAACGGCGAACCCCCAAAGGAATAAGTTTAAACAACGTAGCACAAGCAAGCACACATTCACGTACCGTCACCCGTAAAGTTCTCGAAAGACTTTTCACTAATCGTCCTGCCTTGCTGTGCCCAAGCGACCAGCGCCAGTGTTTTGTAGAAGTTGGATCTATTAATCTCCGACTGGTTACCCACGAAATTGGAGATGATACGCAACGTCAGCGAATCCAACTTGCACTGATTGAGCAGGACATAGTAGACGTCACGATGGATCGGTTCGCCATTGTGCGAACACACCTCGAAGATTTCCCGATAGACGGATGGAACAAGTCCTGCGGACACAGTAGTGCGCACCTTCGGTCACTTGGTACCGTCTGATGGCCGGAGGTTCCTCTTACCGGTTGCCAGTTCAGTAGTCATATTGTGCCAGCACGTTCGCCACCTGCAGCTGGTACGGCGCGTCGACCTCAAGACTGTCCACTTCGGGCACTTCAACGACGTGACAACTGCACACGCAAGTGGGACACTCAGTTACTGCCGATAGCCGAGCGGAAGGCGGCAGTCGCGTGAACGCCGGATACGTATCATTGACTCAATCACGTCCATGCGTCGCGCACTCACAAAGGAATGAAATCACCGCCGCCTCAAGCTGTTTTCTGTACACATCATCCTGGCACAACCTGCCGACGTGCTGAACGAGTTGTAACTAAGTAAAATTTTGTTCCGACACGGCGCGCGTGCGCGCTGATTTAACTTGCTATCTCTCAACCGTAGCTGCAACAAAGCAGCAGGAGAAGCGGTGATTTCAGCGAGCGCGCGTCTCTGAGCGCAAACAACATATGAGAAACGCACACAAGTTCTCCTGCCATAGACACCAGCTGCGAAGCAAAGAACACCTAGGAGCAGATACTAAGCTAGTAAGCAATGCTAAGCTTTCGGCATTCGGTATGCGGCGGGGCCATGAAAACCTTTCACTTTCACTCCATTCCGAAGTATTTGATCTTAAATCGTGCAATACTTATTGCTCTGGAAGAGACCGCGTTCCAGCAGATATCGGCGCGCTATGTAGAACATTCCATTCTCGATTAGCTCACCACGCCAGCCCTGGCGTCGAGGGCGTCGCTCAGGATCGAAGTTTAAAGGATATAAACTTCCGTCTATCGCTATACTCCACCGTAGCTTGAAGCTTCTGCCTCCATAAACGTTAAACAAGACAATGAATGAAATGTATATTCTAGGCTCACCTTGTTACTGAAAATACGCAATCTAGCTCCTGCTGTAAGAGGAATGTGAGTGCATCCTGGAGATAAATATGTTTCAACAATGGCGAGGTACACTGGACAAGGGCGATAGCATTGATAGCGTGTTTGCCGTGCAAAAAATCTTTTACTGCGGACATGGACGATGCTTCATCGGTTGCGCTTTCTGCCGATCGCCAATGGACATTAATTTTGCGTCCAACTGAAACAATAAGACAACTTGAACGAATTACTTCAGGCAAACAACGGGACTGTACAATAATCTCGCAAGTTTAAACGTTCCACTTCGTGATAAATGCTGGTATGATCTGTTGAGACCCAGATGCTGTTAAAGGGCACTTTTCGAATCTCACCGAGCGCAATCTCCAAGAGTGTGTGTCCTCCAACGCGCGCAAGATTTTTCAGAGGGATGCTTTTGGAACCACCGCGCGCCAGTATAAGAGCGATGACATTGTGTGGCTCTTCAAAGATATTGCTGAAATACGCAAACAATTGAACGGAAGATGCTCGAACGTTTTCTATTCTTACTTGACACGAATGCAAGCGATGGCCGTCTGTATGAAAGAACAGAACGATACGATTTGTAGTAACGTATCCCAACACTTCATTGCACATTACGCAAGCACGTGCAAAACTATAACAACAATCATTCGGTAGTCGGATACGAAGTGTATTAAATATGTTCACCATTTGCGTATTCTTATAAGTGCATAGTATATATAATTCGACGCATCAATCAACTAATCAAACAAATTAAATTAAATTGATGATATTGTCAGACTCGCACTGCGTGCTGGCATTATGTTAAACTCACGGCTGACACGCGAGTTGAAATCAAGAATGGTAACCACCCTGAATGCTTGGAATTTTACTTAGAATGATCTCTTTGATAAAATTCGCAATCAACTGCAATAACGTACACGTAGACGTAATTTAAATAGGCACGACAATGCAATTAAATTGCATTTTCAATTATTACGATATTGAAACATGCATACACATGTACCTTTGGCCTTGGATGCTCAACTGCGAATATAAACATTTGTATGTATATTTTAATTAATATTATTGCAAGTCAACGCTGATTATATTATTCAATGAACATTTTACAGCCGCGTTTATGAATATTCCTTTCATCGCTCACCTAATCAATATGATAGACCGTAAGTTTCAACTATAGTTTACAAACTGTTTTAAGTGAATTTTTACCAGCTTACATAATTTTTACCTCAAGTTTCAAATGACTTTAATTATAACGCTTGAAGCAAAGTTGATTTAAACTTATAGCCTGTGATATCTTAATTGACGTCCGCGACGTAAACAATTTAAGGACCGCTACGCTGCGCTAAATGTTTGTAAATAATTTCATCTGTACTAATCCACGTAATCTACGTTGAAGATGCGTTAATTTTTTCATTGTAAAATTACCATCATTTTATTATGGTACGAAACAAAGGGTGAAAGACTGACTACACTAATTAAAAGTGCATTATGAGCGCGTGTTTATGCAATTAGGGCTTATTTGTTTGTACCCAGCGATATTACAGCATCAACAATAACATATTATTAATGCTGATTGCGGTATTTTGATAATGAAACCGCGCGCGCGCAATGAACCTATTGATATCTTATCATCGATAATTTGATAGGCCTCAATGGCTGAAATCAGGAATTAAATAAACTTTTTTGTTAACTGAAAGAGAGAAATGTGTGTGTCAGCGTGCACTGTTGGAGGAGCACAAAGGTTAACCGTGCAACGAAAATAGATGATGGCCAGCACCATAAAAAGGGGGCCCCGAGCGCTCGCGACGCACTCGCGTTCTTATCAGCGCTCTCGTACTTCACTAGCACTGGCACAAATCGTGGCCCCTCAGTCATCACTTCAACACCACTACCTACGAGCGCTGAGGAATAACTTCATCAAAAGGTGATTATCCCATTTACATTATTTCATTTCGATTATCATGTTTAAATATCGTTCACTCTGTTCGTGTCGCTTACTTAAAATTCAAAAATTCACTGTGTGGGGAAAATCAAGATTGGGTGTTGTGTACACACAATGAGCCCAACTCGATATAATATAAGATTATTTATTGGTTTTTGAAGGATCTCATATATTTATATATCCCATATATTTAAGTATCTATGACATATCTACAAGCAGCTGTTTACTACTATGCTTTAAAATGCATGTTGTTTGATTTTTGCCTCCGGTTTCATTAACGACTGATAATGTATTGACTGAGTTTTAACTCGCTAAACTACTTGTCGATAAGTGCTGTTATTTTTGTTTATTTTCATAAACTTGCAAATTCATTGTTCGTTTTATTGGACTTTGAAAAGTACTGATTCGATTTGAACGTGACAACATTATTATTCCAATTCGAATGTTATTATTCAAACTTATATTTCCGCCAATAGTAGGTAATTTCCATGCAATTGTGTTCAATTGTTATGTTAAACAAAACATATCCATACTATGACAAAATAATCAAGTCCGTTGTGTTTTTGTCGATCGAAAACAATTGATAATTGGTGTCAATGTATTGCTTTAGTCAAATTATTCGGTGAGGCAATCGTAAATCGTTTAGAAAGAAAATGGGTGGAAAATCGCAAGGAAAGAGCAACCACTCGAGACAAAAGTCTTCTAATACTCATCAGAACGTTCAACTTGTGCGTACCAAGCTAGCGGAATTCAATCATCACTATGGTCGTCAGCAAACACAGGCTATGTCTCGAGTAAATGTTCTCTAGCTCCTAATATGCAATGTCATTCATGACCACACGATATCACGGGATCGCAATTATCGATTCATACTTTTTAATCGGTGCTGTCGTTGATTTGTTTCAGTTCCTGATCGCTGCAAGCATGATGGACCCGCACGAATTGGTTCTACATGTCCGCGCGGCGTTTGATAGTGGTCGTACATTCTGCGTAGAATTTCGCAACCAGCAATTAGCTGGACTTAAGCGCATGTATGAGGAAAACCGTGCTGACATGATCAAAGCCCTCGAAATGGACCTACGTAAATGTAAGATGGAAGCGTCCATAACCGAGGTTGATTTTCTACTCAACGATGTCAAGCATACAATGGACAAGCTGCACGAATGGGTAAAGCCCGAAGAGCCAAAACGCAGCCTGGTCAACGTGCTGGATAAATTACAAATTATTCATGAGCCCTACGGAGTCGTGCTTATCATCGGCGCATGGAATTACCCCTTGCAACTCACGCTTCTTCCCTTGCATGGAGCGATTGCCGCCGGAAATTGCGTAATAATGAAGCCGTCCGAGGTGGCGCTTGCATCAGCCACATTGATTATGAAACTTATACCAAAGTACCTGGATAGGTCGTGCTACCAGGTCTATTGCGGCGGTGTGTCCGAAACAACTAAGCTGCTTGAGGAACGATTTGATTACATTTTCTACACGGGCTCCTCTCACATCGGCAAAATCATTCATCAGGCTGCCAATAAGTATCTGACCCCTGTAACTCTTGAATTGGGTGGTAAAAGCCCCGTATTTTTGGATAACATGGACAACATTGAAATAGCTACCACGCGTATCCTATGGGGCAAGTTCATTAATGCGGGTCAGACGTGCGTCGCACCCGACTACATCCTCTGTAGCAAGGAGACCCAAGGAAGATTTGTGGCTGCTGCGAAGCAGACCCTTAAGCGTTTTTACGGCAAAAACCCCAAGCAGTCGCCCGATTTGTGCCGCATAATTAATCATTCGCATTATAAGCGCGTAGCGGCGCTCCTGAAAGATACCACAATTGCCATTGGCGGGAATACTGATGCAGGGGACCGCTACATCGAACCGACTATTATTGTCGATGTAAAATCCACGGATGCGATCATGCAGGAAGAAATTTTCGGACCAGTGCTCCCAATTATGACAGTGGGTGGACCCGAGGAAGCGATCAGGTTTATTCGTTCGCGCGAGAAGCCGCTCGCATTATATGTTTTCTCACAGGACAGAAAGGTCATCAATAAGTTCGTCCATACCGTCTCGGCGGGTGGCATCTGCGTCAACGATACGATTTCTCATATTTGCGTTGACACGTTACCCTTTGGCGGAATCGGTATGAGCGGAATGGGAAGTTATCACGGCAAAGCTACTTTTGATACGTTCGTACACTGCAAGAGCGTGCTCACCAAGAGTCTCGGAATGATTGGAGAGAAGATGACTGAAAGACGGTATCCGCCGTACGACGCAAACAAATTGAAATTTATTACGACCGCGTTGGAGTATCGCAGAGCACTGTCGCTGAAGTATATACCGTATCTGATTGTTTTCGGACTGGGAATGGCAACTACGCTGTTTGTTAACTATATAACACGCAAAGAGAAATAATGCGACTGTTTCGTGAGAAAATTACTTTATTTCCTCCCACATATTTTATAGACTTAATTATTCTCATAAAAATATATATATATACTTTTGAATCGATTCAAGTGGTTAATAATTAGGTCTTTCGAAAGTCATGAGTCGAGAAACGAAAAGGTAATTCACTTTTGACGTGGATAAACTCAACCATGTCACAAGTTCGCTGCAAATCTCTCTAAATTCTCAGTAAGCATAACACGTACAACAACAAATCGATCAACAAATTACAACATTTTCTGGTATATTCATTGCGACAGCTACGGTGTATTTGTGTACAATAGATTTTAGTAACCACACGAGTCCATCGAATGTGTAGGTACATTGTACGTTTATTATCCGCAAATAAAGAGTTGGAAGTTGGCATGATGTCTAGTCTCACTCTTAAAGTAAATGTGCTCCTTTGTGTGCATACTTTCTCTCCCACAGGATTGATCATATTGGGAGACCAACAAAAAGGTTTACAATTCCAGAAACTGCGCGCTCACTTCTCGAGTGGCTTCACCTTTCACGTTAAACATGAACTTATAATAGCAGCCATCCGCGCAGATCACTGCAACAAAGAAAGGTTCAATCGAAACGTAACTTTGGATAGCATCACAGTTCCACTCACCTATAACAGAGTTATCGCTGCCGAATGCGCAAACACATGGAGGTCCATTCGGTACAGTGAATTTGCAGAATGACCATGTTGATGAGAAGTACTTCGGCAGGAAAGCCGTATTTGCCAACGATGATTGCTTATTAAGCTTAGGATCATCTAGCGCGAAAATATGTACAGTGCCATGGTCTGACGAGACGCACAAGCATGTCGATGCACTGTTAAAGTTGATGCAATAAATATTTGCCTGCAGATTCGTTACATTAAACAGTGAAACATTGAGTTGAAAATGAATATGACCTGATGTGCGCCCCGACGTAGCTCTGCAATTCTTGTCCCCAATGTCGTGTCAAAAACACGAATCAGTGTGCCCTTCTCACTAGCAGTCGCCAGGCGTGTTCCTTGAAGATTGAGGGTGATACAAATTAGATCTGTTTCATGCGCTATGATATCCAGCGCTGGCTTTTCCGTATTGGCCAAGTCAATCACCTGCACATGTCCAGTTTGCCTGCCTGGGAATGCAAGCAGTGAATTGTTGCTGTTGGGGCAGAGAACACACAGGCCACGTGGATTTGGACTTGTCTCAAAGACATGCAACTGCTGTGGTGTTTGTGTGAACGTATAGACTTTTATGACCCTCTCTGAAATATAAATAATCAAGTGATTAGCCCTTAATTGGATCATCAAGGCCCTAACTTCTCTTACCCAAGACAACTACAATTCTGTCTCTGCGCAACTTGACAGCTAATACAGGACTGTTGAAGTCAAGACCAAAGCTGGTTTTCTTCTGCAAATCATCCCACACCATCACCTTATCAGTAGGATAAAGTGGGTTTGGACCACCCCCAACAAGTGCCAAATAGTTGCATCGGAATAGCATCTCCACATATGCCAGACCACCTTCATCAAACTCACGACGTTCCTTCTCCTTCAGAGGGTCACAATTAAATATTCTAAAACCGGTCGTTGTTGCACAAGAAAAACAACCTGCCAGCATATGTACAATAGCCTAATTAGAAGGGCTTTGCATTGATAATTCACCATGCACTTACCATGATCCTGGTTGAAGCCAATATACAGCAAGCCGTTACTGTAAGGATTCTCCTTGAGATTCATCGTCACAGGCGTGTAATCAACTTTGCAGCCAGGTAATGGATTCGCTCCACATTCAATTCTTTCTACGAATAAATAGTATTGTTTGCCTCATTTAACCTCAACTAGATGCACTTGCACTTCGTTGCGATAAGACACAAGCGAACCTTTGAAACTGTTTGAGCCGGTACGTTATGTGCATATGTTAAAAAAACTTTAAATTCACCTACTGTGAACGTTGCCGATAGTTATTGCAGCAAATATTTGTTATTTTCGCACATCCACTTTGAAATTGAAATAATGAATAAAATTATGTAGTCTGTCGAGGATTCGGCGATCGGGCAAAGTCGTGCGATACCGTTGATACCGCGGCTAACGTATATTTACTGAAGCTGTCAGCTGTCAGTGTGGTTCATCTTGGTAGAGGTTCAGTGATAAAATAGTGGGTACTCCCTTAATTTTCTTGTGAAAATGGCGAGTTTGGTAAAGAATCTACGTTTGGTGAGCCGGCAGGCTGCTCTCCTACGTTCGTACGCAACACGACCTGCAACATTCGCGATACAGGCATATACACGACGTAATACTGATAGCCGATTACGTGCACCAGCCGCAAAGGTATGTATTGGTACACATTTCTGTATTTTCGGTAAGCATTTTTGAACGGCGGTATTGCTGTGATGCAGACAGCGTCCCAACACTTCCGAGATATCAGCGAACGTCACTCTTGGGGCAGGCAGCTAGCGAATATTCCCGTGTAAATCGCCACAAGTTACATAATTTGACATAACCTTAAAATGTACTCATGGCATGTCTAACAAGCCCTTTAAGATTCATGCATGCGCGTTAAGCATATGTTGTTGCGATTTAGCGCAGTAATCTATAAATGTACCATTTGTTTCGCCACCGTCTTCTAGAGACATCTCTTACCTCTGACTTGACGCTCAAGTATTATGGTTTGTCTTTAGATCCAAGTACGCTTCTATTCCCCGGAGCAGGTGCGGGTCAAGCTGACCGAAGCTGAAATTAAGGAGCGTGTGCTGAAAGTTTGCGCCTCCTACGACAAAGTCACCGCTGACAAGGTACTGCAAACGTAAAGTGATCCAAGTATTTCTCATTTGCAGAGAGTCCTGCTGTCACCCCTAGAGCGATGTTACAGTGGAAAGCCACCTCTCAGCCTAAAGCTTATTACCGATCGCGTCCTGCTCGTGCTCAAACTGTACGACAAAGTTGACCCTCACAAGGTACATAATCAGTGCGTCGCCGCTGCCGCCGTAACTACACCTTGGCGGTGACAGTATCGACTATCATTCAATTATCATGAATGTACACGAAAGCGCAAGTTGTGAGCATTCTCCATGCGTAAAGAATGAAGCTGAGCATGATTCGCATTCGAGAATACTCCAACTGGGCCTCACAGCGCAGTTAAACTGATGCATGAAATGTTTTGCAGCTCAACCTAGACTCGCACTTTATCAATGACCTTGGTCTCGATTCGCTCGACCACGTCGAGGTAATCATGGCTATGGAGGATGAGTTTGGCTTCGAGATCCCCGACGCAGACGCCGAGAGACTGCTGAAGCCCGCAGACATAGTGAGATACGTCGCCGACAAGGAAGACGTGTACCACTAGGCGGGCTGCACGTTAAGGCTTAATCTAGTAGTTTATAAAATGAAAACAAAATCAATCTGCAAAAAAAGGAAAAATATCGGAGAAGCTGATGAATTATCAGTAAGATTCTTGAGCGTGTTTGCGTGCGTCGAGTGAGACTTGTTATTTAGGGCGACCCTCCAGCTGATTATTAATAATTCAGTACAATTAGATCGATTAGCCTCTTGATGACGTGACTACAGAACACCTAACATAAGCCTCTTCATAACAAGCTCATTTTGTTATTCGTCTCAGTCAAAGGGCCTGGAATGTAAAAATTAGGGTGTACGATTACGTACTATGATGCAATTGTATATAAGTAAGATGACGCCCTGACGAATAAATTTCTTTTCATTAAGCTGCAGGTTAATATATATATATTATTAACAAAATGAATGGAAAGAAGGAGAACATCTATATCGCCTTGAACAAAATACAAGAACAATACGTAATCACTTAATGAGCTTATGAATACGATAGTTGATCCAAGGTAGAGGCATCGGTACTACACTTGCGTGGGACTTTGAGGGCGTTTGGCTCCCTCGTTAATCGATTGGCCCCAACGTTTTGCCGTGTATTGCACGTAACCTGGATCGCCGGGGGTGCTGGGTGTTTTTTCACGGTCTCTCTCAGCGGCATGTTGTTGATAGTCCTTTTTCTGTTCATGCTCTTGGACGTGAGCTGGATACAAGAAGTGGGGCGTTACGATATCGCTGTATTTGCCATATTGTCCTGGATGTCATGGATAATTAGACAATGCAGAGTTATGTATTAGGTAACGAAATATACCTCTTTGAATTTTGCTCCACACCGGCGAATGTTCTTCAAAATTTCCAGTAGATTCGATCGGACTCTCATTGCGACCATGGCCATCCACCTCATCTGGAGCCGCACCATCTACTTGGCCAACACCGTCATGTTTCTTTCGCTTATCGCGTCTGTGTTTTTTATCCTGGTGCAGAATTCCATTGCGTTCGTTCTCAATACGAGCATTTTCGATGCGTGCAAATTCAGGCTCTAGGCTGAATGGTTCACGGTCCTTCTGCAATTTGTGCACTTCAAGAGCACGCGTTATACTTTTAGGCGGAGTTTGAAGCGCCGGTTTTTTGGCGCGTGGTCCTGCTAGATCAAGCAGGAACAGTGCGGCTGTAGTCAGCGAAAGTGTACCAAGAATCGCAGCGTTGTCCACGAGGTCCGGTGGCACCGAATCCAATGCGGCAAACTCTAAACTGCCTACAGAATGATCCTGTTTGAAAGCCCCGTATGCACATCTACTATACTTACCGAGTACAGCGAAGAGGAGCGCTCCTAGACCGAGCAATACCATTTCGGTGACGCGTTTTGTTGTTGGCAACTCGCCGATTAATCGACCGATAAGCAGCGCGGACGTGATGATAACATAGCCGCCGTAGGTCGCATCTGCCACCGCCGAACCAATGCGGTCCCAGGTAACGTTATTTAGCAGACTCCATTCGCGTGATAGCTTCTGCAAGTAGAGGAACAGTCGTTGCGCCTCATCGTCGGTAACACGTTTCGTTATCAAGCAAGCGGTCGCAAATGCCTGTAATGCAATAACGATGTTAGAAGTACTACGTGCAATTGTTATGCGTGTCGCAATATGCTACGTGAGAACCATACAACAATGCGCGCTTTCGCTATTTATTCATAATCTCCAGTTTTTGCTTTTTTCGTCTTAATTGACTCCGACTTTAACAGCAGATCTATTCTCCCCAATACGAACAACAGCTTTCCCAACTTTTGCTCAAACTTAATTTAAATCTATTTAAAGTGATCGAAGGTCTTTTGAGGTTGTTTCTGTCTTGTTGTTGATGCCAGGTACATTGTAATTGGATTCCACCAAGTCAAGCGACTAATTACTAAAGTAATTGATAACCAGTAATTGCGCTTTCAATACGGATCGAGTACTACTTGTATCGCGTTTTATTTCCGACCTTCTGTGGAGCTCCATACAATCAACAATTATTGGTGCCAATGCTAACGAAGAAACATGATATGAAGTGTTTTGCCGTCATGCCAGAAGTAGGCTATTGCGTAACTGCGAATACGGACACATGTAAATCATCTTGAAGATTGCGTAAAGATTTTGATTGTTAGAAATGGTTAGGACGCGCACGCACTACAGCGCTAATATTTCTGCGACAAGAGGCCTGCTTGTTTGAAATGTTACACCACGTCAGGCATGTATTGCGATGGAAGTTTATAATCACCAAGCAAGTCATGTGCTTGATGAGCGTATGAATTGCATGTACGCCGAGAAACCGAACTGACCTCAAAATAGCGCCGCATCATTTGCAATTTGCCGCAGCGATTCGTTCTAATTGAAATATTCATTCATGTACGTAATGATCTAGTAATCCACGCCAATTGCATGGGGCAATTTCATTTCGCGCACGCAAATTTGAACTCCATTAACGTTAACCCAAACAAATTACTCTTTGTTTTGTCGCCGGTTGATTTGCATTGCTGGCACATAAAATATTGCCTTACTTACTACATGGTTTCTATTTACGATGACAAAACATGCGGGTACAATACATATAATATTCGCAACGCGCTCTTTGCGATAAAAGAAACAGGCGTGTTTAAAAGAAACGTTAGTTGTTTTGTATTACTTATCTATCGTTTATTCTAGACTTTGCATTTGCTGTCACGATCAGGTGATGTCAAAAAATACGTCAGTGTTCATTGTCCGACAACTATCGCAATTTATTGGTACTTTTTTTTATTACGTGTTTTGCGCGTATGGAAATTCATCCAGGGATCACTACAAAATTCGCGATCTCTAAGTTGTGAAGCAACATGCGCGATTGCAGCGAGTACATGTACATTGAGGAAAAGTGAATGAGAATGCAATCTCGATGAAATTGTTCATCGATCCAGGACACAGCACCTGGCTGCACAGCACAATTGCGATGATACGCGATCATTGCATCGATTAAGTACCACATTAATCGCACGAGAGCGCACGCAAAACTCGAGTGCATGCGGGCCATATTACATACGAACTTACGACTTCAAAAATCTTCAGCAAACTCCACTTGTCGAACTTCAGTCCCATGGTTGAGCGATGACACAGTGCGTGAATGCCACTCGAACGATGTCAATGCTTACATTGTCGATTCGATCTGCAAAAAAGGAAATTTTGAAACAATGGTGGACGCGTTCATTGTGCGGACGATAAGCGATGAGCATGCCTGAGCGATGAAAGGAACGAAATCAAAAGTTTTATGCATTGTTCGTTGATGAGCTGTAAAAGTGCTTGTCAACAAAAACAACAAATACCTTCGTCGCCAAGAGCGCTAAGAGCGTTACGAATTAAGCAGAGTGACCAGATTGACATTGTGCATGCATGATTTTCTACGGCGCGCGCGAGTGCTGAGAAACGAGGAAGCGCGCGTGCAAATGAGTAAATTATTCAAACCGCGGAAATCGAGAAAGTTGATCACTTACCTATCTTCATTGGGTATCCATTAGACGGTCCAATTTCTGACTGATCGGAATGCACTAGCAACAGCGATTCAGATTTTTATTTCACGACACGCAACTTATGCTTACGTACTGGGAAGCAGGCCGCAGGCCTTATGATTTGTTTGTTTTGAAAATCGCTGTGCACGCCGGACACGCTTGCAGGTAAGCGACTATGCGCGTGTCGCGCATCTGCTGCTTCTTATAGCGGCCCCCACTAATAGGATTGATGGTCTGCTGAAAGCGCGCTTTCGACTGAAAACTTTTCAGACCTTCGGCGAATTGCGCGTTATGCAATGTTTCCTTGCTGCTCAATTATGCAATACGTGTTAAGATTGTTTCTTGTTTTGTTCTTGCCGACTTGAAAACAATATTTCCATATCGTGTTTGAAGGTGTATTTTGTTTAATATATGTTTAACAAAGAACTTATTTTGTAGGTGCCACCATGTGGATATATGAAGTAACAAGGAATAGAATCAGCCTTGATAATAAGTCACCTTGAAGATCCTGAACGAGTATATTCCGGGCCCAAGTCCTGAATGCCATTACGCAGCATAATTAAATTTGTTCAAGCAATAAAGCCACACCTGCAATTTAGAAAATAACGACAATTAAGTGTGACACCATGCTGCACTAGCTGATTTATGCTATGCTCTGAAGATAACGTAATAAATAGTGTTCAAGAAGGTATCGCTTTGTATGTGCGTTGTGCATATAGTTCACTGGAAAATAATGAAATTATTCAAAAAATAAAACGCTCACCAACTATTATGAAACATGCAGCATCAACCAATGCATTATTCATAGGTGTAATTATGCCATGAGTAAGTCACAACTTACGATAATTTTTCGTTTACGTACACGCCTGCCTTCTGATATTGTAGTTGCTAAGAATTACAGATCGAATAATTGAACTAGTTAAATAAGTTATGTCATAGCCATCATCATGACTTTTGTCGGTTGGTTACAAAGCTAATTAAATTGTTAGGAACAATTTGGAACTTTCTCATGCGTTAATTAAATTATGCGGGTATGGCATTGGCATTTGCTTGTGCCATTTTAGTAACTTTGACCAGAAGCATCTACTTACTGCTCTCACAATTCAATTGTTTAATAGTTTCCCCGATCGTTCCGACGATCCCGAACTTTTGTGTGTGAATGCCACACGAATGAAAGAAAGTCTTTATTATTTTACGCTATTGTAAGTATTTGTGTGGTATCTAAGTATTATTAGCATTTTAATATTAACAGTTTTGTTCTGATACGTTTTGCTGATGTAAATAGTTGCTTCTACCTTTTGTTATATTTAGTTAATGCGGCGATATTTTTCACTTGCAGTTTAAATTTGGTTTCTACCTCGCTGTATGTTATTGGCCGTTACGCTTCGAAAATATTCGCCCCTGCTGTGTGTTTCGCAAAGTGTTTTGCGAGGAGCCTTGACACACGATGACGATGTAGGACTTGCTTCCCACAATTCGTCGTGACGGTCATGTTGCCACTCATGGCATCATGTTATTCTTGTTATTCGTGGGCCTCGCGTAATAAATACGCGGTTCTTGCACCTTCTGTGTGCGACCTCCACGCACCTAAAATGCGCGTACAATTAATTCGTCGCGCAATTGTCGTAATTGCGCGCGAAACCGCAAGGAAACAATATTGCGCAATGCAACTTCTTATCATCGGGCTTATTACGCGGAGCAATTATGCAATCACGCTGAAAAAATCGCAGAGTTCATCACGGTGCACGCAAACAAATCTAGCGACGTCATCGCTCATGCTTTGGGTCAGTCGGCAATAAGTCCGTACATAGGTTAGTTAGTTCGTACTCATTGTTGGAGCGTAAGGAAGTTTGTTGTGAAAGTGCGTATCCCGTAAGCAGTTGTGTGAGAAAACAACGACGATAATGGCTGAACAAATTACGGCTAATGCTGAATTTTGTAACTACCGCTCCCCGCTGAGCACACGCTATGCCTCCAAGGAGATGCAGTACAATTTCAGTGACCAGAAAAAGTTCTCCACGTGGCGACTACTTTGGGTTAATTTGGCTAAGGGTGAAAAGGTACGTACTAGCCATTCTTTTGCAAGTCCTTCATGAATTTATACGGAAATGAGATGCGGTAAAACAAGAAATACTGTTGCCAGGTCAAGAAATACTTTTGCCATCAGCCTTGTTTGTTTCCATGAATGATTTTAGATCAGCTGAATTGTAATGGCCATACATAATAACTGTAGGCAACTTAAATCACTACATTCATTCAAGAATTGCGCTAAAATTAAATTAATTTTACTTACAAAGATTGGTGATAATTTGATAGACTATTCTTACGTGGCATGAGTTCGCGGTCAACGCTTTTCATATATAACAACAAGTTTGATTTCCGAAATATATAATATTATACGTGTATATAAATATATAATAATGTATATGCATTAACTGAGGTCGCATTGTGAAATTATCACAGAAATGAATTTTTAAAAAAGGTTTCCAAAGATTTTCTGGTAGTTATCGTATGTCTTTTTTTAAGTATCGAATGTGGTTAGCACGTTCTGCGTTAATAAAAAAGTAATCAAAATAATAACGATTACCTACGCATCAAAAATTAAATAAGCATACTCATTCGACATTCCGACAACAAACCATCGGTCAATACATCAATCAAAATTTGGAAAGTCTACACAGAATTAATTTAACGTTTTTATCTTTTTTTTGGGGTTGGGGCATCAAGCCTGATGAAACTTGTGTAGCGGAGGTTTATTGCAAATAGCAGTGTTTTTCTAGTGGTTTGCTGTTTTGCGAACCGCTTGGTGTGTGTTGACGTAGAGTCGGCCATTCATTATTCTGGTCGCAATAATCTGCTTCCTGGCATACGGAATCTTCATAAGTGAATAAGGAATGGTTTTGCCTTTGTTCCGCTTGTTTGTAACTTACAACTCGCGTTGATTGCAGCTTCAGCTTAAGATCACTGTTTGATGTCTGTGCCGACATGTCACGACGTTGAACTGGTAAAGGCTCGTCTTCATAAACATCTTCGTACTCATCACTTTCTAAGCATGAACAATTACAAAGACTCTCTTCGGAGTTGTTTTTTGTCGTCACTGTGGTATTAGACGGACGCAACGCGTTCTTGACCAGTGAAAGTCTTTCTTCAGCAATCGTTTCGTCTGAAGGTTTGTTGTCTCTATTGTAAATGTCCTTGTTTAATAGTACTGCATTTGGAGATTGATGTGCTTTTTCGTCATCCCATTCTGGGAGCTCTTTAGTGTTAAGGTTATCCTCATTGCACTCGTCGCGTGGCTCATAATGGGACTCTTTAATATTTTGTAGTGCATCGCGTTTACCTGTTAATCTATAGTCCACGTTCATGCTCTGATTTAATAGGCTACGAAGAATTGATGGAGGTTGTCCAATTATTCTTAAGACATCGCAAGAGTCTTGCGGAATTACTTGCTCCATTTGCTCTTGATAGCGACAGCGACGAGTTCCAGCATGGCCTATTTTTGCTGTCGGCTGGCATCCGGCCATGCAACAATTAGGACACAAATAATTCTCGTTCGAAGAATAGCTGTTTGATGATACTCGCCGTACGCTACGTTCTTCACGAGTCGTTTTCGGGTTTCTATAGACTTGTACGCGTGTGGATTTCAGTACCCAGGAAGTACATACTTTCCGTAACCTTCGGACAAGACGGGCTTTGCGACTCACAGTACGTTGACCCGTAACAATCACTGATACGTTTGTGGTATATTTCACTAACGGCTTTTGGGCTTTCTTGGTTACCGCTGTCGGGGATATCATAGAAATTGGCTCATTATTGTTTACTATTTCTTTTAAATTCACATATGAGGAGTTTGCATCCTTGATTAGCAAGTTGTGATCATTCAATGATGGTTCTATATATTTTCTTGGATTGTACGAGTTCACCTCGATCTCTTCAGCTGGAATATCCTCATATGTATCCATCTTCGTAGCATCATCCGTTCTTCTTCTAATTTCTGCATGAAAACTGGTTGTTGAGTGTGTTTCTGATTTTATGATCCCCTCAATTTCATCATCGGAATCGCCAAGCAACCATCTATTAGTTTTATCTTCAACGGTGTGCCACTTTGAAGATCTATTCAATTGTATATCACTCTGCAAACCATTAATTCATTTGATTTGTATTTGTAAAATGTAAATCGCAATTTATTTAAGAAGGCGTACTTACCGTGCCTGTCTTCCACAAGTCTGATGGTTGGTAGTTAACTTTTAGAAACTCTTCGGCATCTTGTATCTCTGCATCTTCATCAGATGTTTCATATATCACAGGGTAATTCATGTTTGGGGCTCGGAATGGCATCCGCCTCCTTATATAGTTACGCTTGTTTGATTTCCTTTGTAGACTTGTGTCAGATTGTGTACTCTCTTTGTCGGTTAGCGCCAAGTTATTATCATTGTCATAGCAATCGCGCTCAGGACAGCTACTAGATCCGTGAACCTCGTTCACTTCACGGTCGCTCACTAGTTCTAGTGCTCGCATATCCTGGTACAGCTGCCAAATTCTGAAGCGATGGTTGGCTAGTGTAATTGGGTCGTTATTCGACGAGGTCGCCAAATACTTATCATATGCCAATAGTGTGTCTCTATGTTTTATATTTTCTTCGGTTAGAACTTTCGGATTTTGAAAACCCATTACAGCTGTACTAAGATACTCAAAACTAATGGGCAACGCAAACAGTTTGTGAATTTGAGATTCGCTACACGCTCGAATCAACTTCGACAAGCGACGTGATCTGTCGACTTCACAACTGCTTGGAGGACCTAGGCTATCGATTATGGATGCCCATGTCTTACCCAATTTATTTATATGGGCACTCATATCAACAGTGAGGTATCTTGGCAATAACGCCATATTCGTAGGATTCGCTAATTGATCACCTTTATCAAGCCTGGTATTAAATCGAGATATTGATTGTTGTTGATCTAATTGCTCTCTCTTCCAAATTGGGATTTTACTGGGCTTCTCAGCAGTTTCGGAAATGTTACATATTGCAGGATTATTAGTCATATGAAGCTTTTGTAACCGTTTAGCTTTCGATCTATCATCGATATTCTTACTCATAAATTTCTTCGCGGCATAATCAAAGGCTATTTGAGCGGCAGTTCGAGCAGCAGTTCGAGCAACAATTTGAGTAACATTATGATCCTGCTCTTTACGCGCAAGTGGTTTTCGCAAATATGTACTTTGGTTTGCCGGTTTCTCCTGTCTTGTGTGTACTTTTGGCGACGTTATAGATGCCAGAGGACGGGTTGCAGGTTTGATTCTTCTTGGGTAATCGGTTTGGGCACGCGTGGACGCTGACGATTTACGTCCTTGGGCGGTTCGTTTGCATTTCTCCATGCGTTCTGTAAATGTTTCATAATATCCGCGCCAAAGTTTATCGGTGAATTCCGAGCTCGAGTCAGGCAACGTGAATCTGGAATATTAAGTTATTTATCAAGAATTAAAGCACCCTTGCTAGAATACTAACGGTCGGGTCGCGGCATGTGTTTGCTGGGTTCTGATGTTGGCCCCCTTTGACTTTGTGCGTGAATTGGTTGACATTGTATAAATCGTTTACGTGCGTATAAAATGAAAATTGTCAATTGCTATGCATAGCTTGTCGCGCAGAATTAACAAAATTTACAAAGAGTGTTGGTTTTCGTACTATATATAGTATCCGAAATCACAAATTCAGCGTGGTTAATCTTTATATCTCAGAATTCTTATATTCCCAAATTCAGTCTCCGCTGCAGCACATAACTCAACTGACTGGTTGATTGATTGCGACTGACTTATTATATTTTGTTATTTGGCAACGTTCCCTTGGCAATACTTCGCTAATATTATAATAAATAATAATTCAACGACCGGGTGGCTAGGTTTAAAAAAATAAACTGCATTCTTTAAAATTTTATTTCACTGCTTTGAATAATAAAATAAGTAATTAAGTCATTTTATGATGTTTCCATTTCTATACTGTGTTTTTGATGTGTGGACAGGAAGTTCTGGCGATGCTAACTCTAGTTTTTGATAATGAACTTTTAAAGATTTTGAATCTGGTTGATGGAAGCACTTTGGCCTTAAAGCGGGCAAGAAAGCTTCGTCTTTTTCGGTGACATTAGTTTCCATTTCTGTTTCTAGGCACTTTTGCGGAAAACTTGCATATTTTAGTTTCAATACTCTTTTAATTGCAGCATTAGAGTCTTGGTCATACTTGAGTTCCATGTTGGCACTAAGATTGTTCTGAACCTCAACGTGAGACTGAAAATTTACCTTAGTCTCTTGCTTTGACTTAACTTTCTTCTTAGCTCTAACCTTAGATTCCAAATCTGGGTTAACCTTTGGCTTAAATTTAAGATCATTTATTATAGCCTTTACTTTAACGTCGGTAGGCTCTGTTGTAGGTCTAATCTCATTCTTAGACATAACCTTATTATTCATGTATTCAGACGTTGGTTTAGTGTGTTTGGAAATGATAGTCATAGAGGAAACACCTGCCAGACAGGAGGCGCTCTTTGCTTTCAGATTGTCGTCCTTACCCTTCGCCTTAAATTTCGATTTTATTTTGTGCTTTTCTTTATTGTCTGCCTTATTTGTAGATCTAGGTGCTTTGCGAACCTTATATTTAGTATTTGTTTTAGCTTCAGGCTTCGCTTCAGTTTTAGCTTCCTCCGCTTTAGTTTCAGTCTCAGCCTCGGACTCCTGAAATTGTACATTTTTGTGAGAATAAGTAAAAGTATACTTTGCATTATAAATACACCACTTTCGGCATTATTGGGCATAGTTCTTCAATGTCTTCTTTTTTGAATAGGCCTTTGTTCTTTAAACTCTCAAATACTTTTCGTTTGATTGTTGTCTGGAGACGAATACATATTTTGCCAGTTTCTAGTTCATTTTATTGAAATTGTGAACCTACCTTTATTTCATCGAATGATAGCTGCGGCTTCACCTGATAAAGACCATATTCTGAAATTATGTACAGGGTGGACCAAGATAAACGGGACATGGTAAACTTGAAATGGCCATAAATGTCAGCTAGATGATATATTGTTCCATTCATACCCTTTCTTGCGGTGGCCAGCGAGCGCGCTGGGTATACCT
>JARJDV010011229.1:0-28851 GCA_030264675.1 Anaulacaspis nigra | reverse complement strand
CAGAGTTAATGCAATTCCGTATCATGCTTAAAAGAAATTTCTGCTTTGAAGACGTTCGTCCTTTTGAAAGAAATAGGACATCCCAAGGAAACAAGAACCAAGTGTGAATTAAACTATCGTGTTACAACATCAAGTGAAAAGCGCCCTCGAGTAAAAAAGTATAGATTGCAAGACGATCAATTCCAATACATTTGATAGCTACTATTACCTGATCATAAAGTTGAAGTATTTTAATGAAATATTGAAATCAAAATTACTGAATGAACTGCCACAAAAATTCAGCTTGATATTTTAGCGGATTGAGTTTCCTCTGTCACACAATACGCTTTTGTCCTCGTGCTTGTCACCGACTGAGGACTGAGGAAAAGAATTCCTTAAGAGAAGCATCTCACCTATTTAGACAAGTGGTGCTTATCTTTGAAATTTCCACTCTTTTATGCCATTATTTCGCCGTCTTTCATCCAGCCTCTCTGAGCAGGATTCCACACGAGTCGCGTGTAAATTTGATATTATCAAGTGTCGTTCTAAAGAGATCTATTATCACCTTTTGTTAACACTTTGAAGCCAATTTATACTCTCCTAATTTTACTAATGCTCCTTATCTACCCTTACAATGTCCTAGTTTTGCATTTAAACACGTCGTTTGCTCAGGCTCAAAAATCTCTCGAATAGGTCTGATGTCTGATTAGAAAGAACTTTCACTCGAATTCGTTATCGCGCTCTTCTTGTTATTGTCGGCGACTGGAAAGTTCTTGAACAAATTCGGTATTATGCGAGGAGTTGAAGCAAAGTTAACGATGAGGTATTGTGAGCAATTGTACTTTTGGCTGAAGAGGCGCTCATCTTTATCATTTCTTTTTACTTCGTGTATAGATATCAACGTGTGACCAACCTCGGAGTTTTGGTTGCTTGACAAAGTTTACTCGTCGTCAATTGGGAGGCTGGTATCATTAGGTGAGTGGGGTATTTAGAAGACTCGTAATTTATCCTTGTACAGCATTGAAGTGAGCAGCTGAGAAGCAAGTGACAATGAAGCTGAAGTGTGCTAACCAAGGTGGAGAATCGAAGAATAAGTGGATATTATTTACGATCCAAGTTGTACTCGTTACAAATTAAAGGCGTATTGTTCTTTTATCCGCACGCGTTTTACGTTTTTCGCTTTGGTCTGCCGTGATTTGTGAAGGCCCAGTATATGTATACCACTTATAGTACTTTATACCGTCGGTTGATTTGTTACACCTACATATTATAGTTAATAACAGCCTACGGGTGTGCGTACCGTTCACCTCTCTTTTCTCTCGACGTATTTTTCCTTCAGTTACCCAGGCAGCAGCAAACCAAGACGAGAAATAAAAAGGAAACGAACGAACGAATGACTACGCGCCGCATGGAAAGAATAATCGCTGGGAGACGCGTTGCGCGTTGCTGAGGCCCAGCGAGATGATGATGGAAACGTGCCCTGTTTTTTCTTTCCACTCTTTCCATTATAAAATACCAAGTTTCATCCGAAAGTAACGCGTATTCCGCGCACGCGTTCCGGAGGTGACTTTCGCGTTTGGGCTTTCATCAATTTTAGGTGCAGGTTCATCATTGCTCGCCCTTTTCCGGTCTACGCTAACCGTCTGTCAGACGAGATGTGATGTGGTAGTCCTCTATTTGCCACTTAATATAGAACAAATCGGACGTGATGTGATTTTCATCACTCATCATTTTATTCATTAATTGCCAAAACTAAATTGGGAAAATATTCTCAGTGAGAAGTAGCAGATTTTATGGTTTAATTAAAATTTGATTAGCAAGCATCTCGAAATTTAGATAATAATTTGATTTCACTAAAATTATGCGGTCGGATTTAATTTCAGATATATACTATTTGGTCATTAGCATCATTTGTATATAAACACATTATACAGGGCATGTATGCACGTTAATTAATTGATTAACATGCACTAATTGCATCGAATCATTAATACATCGAACGCTTTGGTGGCCAGTTTCGGGACATTGGCGATCAGCAATCCCCTCGTGCATATTTGATGATGCCTCACAAATTACCATCAGCATATTTCACATTTCCGGTTAATGCACGCGCCGTGCTGTTTTCCGGCTTTTCTTTCGGCTTTTCCACTGCGCCCGCATTTGTTGTCCGTGTACCGGTTGTTGTTATTGTTCGATAGTAAAACCGCGAAGCAATAAATTAATCTTTCATTCCCAATCCGGGAACCAACCCGAATCCCAGTGCACGCACATATAATGAGAAGCAATCCTCATAATGCGCGTACGCAATTCAGTTATTTCCGGTTGGAGCGAAAAGTATCAATCGCAATCGGCGCCCGAAATTACTGGATAAATTTTAATGCGTAACGTTTATCACCAAATTCATTTCAATCATCCGCCGATAATTCCGCTGCGCCCCGAAACGCAATTTGCCAACCCCGTTATAACATGAAAAAAAGCGCTCTACTTTAATTGAATAATAAATGCGGAAATAGTGTTTTTATCTAGCGGAATTGTAATTGAATATTTGATTACGAGTTACGTGCAGTTAATTATGCAACATTTTTCTATGTTTCGGCGGATTGCATGCTTTAATGTTGCACGTGTGTATCTCTGTGTTCGGTTTTTTCCTGGTACGCCCGAAAAGTTGCGGAACCGATGATTTGCATATATAAATGCGAAATAAAACAGAACAAATTTTTGCCCAATATTCCCATTCGGACTTGGGAATTGGTCAGAGTTAATTTACATTTGCGCAGCAGATTAATTGCCGATTCCGGGGAGGCGGAAAAAAATCTAATGAAATGTGGAGTTTGCACATTTTCGCATTGGGTCATCATCATTGCGCATGTTCGTTTGAAATTTGTAAAAGATATTTGCACAATTTTTAATTGAATTTTTTCTGTGGAGTTCGCAGACCAATTTCAACAAAAATAAAACTTTCTCAGTTAAAAAGTTTGCTGTACGTTTTGGCTTCCGCGAATCGAGTTAAATAGTCTTTAATAATGCATATGCAATAAAGCGACTGAATATTGTGATTCTAAATAATACGATCGGAAATAGCGGGCAATACATTTAATTAATTAATGTTTATCCGATTTGGAAGCTCGTTAATTATAATAATTAGAATCTCGGTTGTTTGCAATTACTGCGGCCGTTTATTTGAGTAATGTAATGTTTACAATTTAACTTTTTCATAAATGTGCGGAGCATCAATAAATTAATTAAACATGATTTGATCAAATAATATTTTCTTTTATATTTGCTATGTTGAATTTTGGTTAATATTATTCATTTACAATATTTAATTAATAATCAATTGTAGTTGATTTCAATTTTCAGCAATATAGGCAACTTGCGGGGTGCTCTGCTGTATACCAAATAATCTAACTCGATTTTTTCCAGGCGGTAGTGAAAAATTGGCGCGAACACATCAGACGTTGTCAAAAGTGGCCAATATGTTAGCTGTGGTGGTCGCATTCTTGTTTGTTTTCACGGATGGCTCGTTGTTGGTGAAATTATAGTGTGCGAGAGTAAAGTGCTTAATGCACACGTTTCGTGGGGTAAGTACCATGTGCTATATGTGCCCAGTCGTTTTCGTTGGCGCATTATATCATCGAGCAATATCATACTTATAGCGTGGCCTCCAAGCTTCATACGAGCAATTCGTGTGCTCAATGCTTCGCAATTGTTCTCCGCCTTGGTGTACAGCACGTTCATGTGTTCATTACCAGCTTGTAATATTTGTACGCGATGAGTTGTTATTGTAGCGCAATGCACATTGTGTGATAATGTTTCGATGGTTCAACGCACATAACCCCAGACGCAGACTGGCAATGCATCAGGTGCATTGCGATAGGAAACATTGTGTATATCGCACATGCATTCAATGCACACGAGAAATATAATTTTTCGTTTTCTCTTCGTTTTAGCACGCTCGAGGCGAGCACGTCGTCGCCGATAAGCGCAAGACCGCATGATTTGCCCTTCTCCAGTCGCCAAGAATGAGACGGGCATCATCATCATCGTCTGCCGGCAAACTTACACTTTCTAATAAAGTTGAGGTCGCCTGCGGGCTGCCAGGAAGACTCCAACGACGTTGACGACACAAACAAGGGGAAATATTGGTTGCACTACATGTTACAACTTTCCAAGGTAACTTTTTGCTCATTTATTTGCATGTAACTATCACATGAGTTTGGTCGCATGCGTTTCATCTTTCAAGATTTCCAACTCTGAAAATCTTTAGAAAATTGTCTTTTCCATTTCGATATGTAGCTTCTTATATCCTGAACAACTTTGTTATGTGTCGAGCAAATAGTTTAGTTGCTTTCAGCTTTGAGTTTGGCTGACAAATGGAATTTAAACATTGAAAAGTGCAGTGATCGAATTTCATTGGCAATGGGCATTGAAGCGTGGAATTTATTTACGAAAATAATAGAAATAAACTTGACGATGCGGTGTAATGCGACGAGCGATTTAAACACAAACAACGCAAACGCATAATGGTGGCGAATTAATTCGCAGGTAAAATGTATGAATATCATTTGGATTTGTGTGTGCGTACGATACGAGCAGTTGTTCGATGCAATAATGAAAATCCATCCATTCATTTAGGGACGCACACGATTGCGAATTACGTAAAGTAGAGCAGAGCACAGAGCACATGCGGCTGTTGCTGTTGTGTTTTGTTGAGATTGGAAAATGAAAATGTGCGCACAAAGTATACATACACGGGGGCTGCGGACGCGCAATGAAATGAAATTAAAGTGCCATTCATCGAAATAAATACATTTTACTTTAGCATTAAATTAAATACGCGTGCACTCCCGCTGCATATTGCACGATTAATAAATTGCTGATTTGTTTGCATTTCGTTTTCCTCCTTCCGTTCGTTCCACGAAACTAATTATCGTTTATGATTACACATAACATTATCTATCCTAGCTTGTTATTGCAGGAATGTGCATGAAATTAAGAGTATTGTTTTATACATGCCATTGATATCTGTCAATTTTTAGATTCGAGCAATTTTCTTGGAGTGGGATATAACTTATGGTTATGCATCATCAGATAAGAAGCAAGCAACCGGCTCGACGCAACAATAAAATATTATTTGTAATGGCAATTTATCAGCGAACAGCGCGAACATTAAAACTTCCCACATGTGTATGCAATTCCGCTACAGTTAGCCGAGGCTTGAGCCTAAAACGCAAACGAGCCGCACATTTCCCTCTGAACGTGGAAACTCTACTATCGTTTTTCGCATTTGTCTTCCCTCTCGTGCATTTGCATTCGAACATTGCATGGTCTCATTCCGGTATAATGGTAGTACATGCGGCTAAGTCGCGAGCAAGTGCAATTTCCATCTCATGAAATATGTAGTCGAAATTACGATTCCGTTAGAGCAGGCGAGAGAAGGACGAAGCGCTTGAATGTGGAATATGTATTAACATTCTGCGAGCTTTTGCACGTTTTTGCCCATGTGCATTGCGGCGGTTATAATGAACTTTGTTGCGGTTTATCGTTGACTGATTGATAGTTCTATGCCGTGTAATTATACGTGAGCGCGCGAGGTTCTGGAAGTCGAGCGAAAAACACGCCACTTATGCGTGAATCTCGGACGCGCTGCAAACTCAACGCTTTTCCGAACCAAATTGAAAACATGCACTTGCACGGATAACGACCAACCGAGCGCCTCGATTCGTTCGCTTGCTGCATGTGAAATTACTTGCAAACTTCACTCAAACTGCGTTCATCATCTCTTCCAATTTTATTGGCTGTTGGTATCCCTGTTTCATCCTTTGCTTATTGCAGATTAACTTTTAAACATTTGCAAATTTTCCTTAACATGATTATTAATCAAAATGATGTTTGTTTTTCAGAATTTTTCATTTTTGATATAATTTCTTATTTTGGCAATTTTAATAAAGGAAAACTACTCTTGTAAATGATCAAATCCTCTCTGAATTTCCACGACATTTCTCGAACATGTTTAGCGATGAGTATTATCGACGAGACCCCTATTTACTCGAAAAGCAAATAAACACGTGAATCACAGAGACATCGCAACCCTCTGATATGCCATGCGTGGCATCGTCGTCAACCAAACAAAGAACTTGCTCGAGACGAGGTTGACGACTAGTTGTAATACCCTTGTCCCCGAACTGTATGTATTTCGAGAAAGTTTGATGTTGTCACGAGTAAATAAATCAAGTCTGCTCGATGCGTGCACTACATGTAGTTTGATAGAGATTTGCAACTTTTCGAAGACTAAACGCGTAGACTTTGACGAAGAAGAAAGTGCGCAAAGAATGAAAACGCGGCGGCAATTGGCAGCCGTTTTTCGGTTCGACGAAGTGATTGATTTCTCTGGGGAGTTGCACACCCTTCGATCCATCAACTCTGATTAAACTATATCCGCGCCGCACACGCACAATCAACGAGTGTATCGTAAAACGAAAAAGCGGACGTCGAGATTATCGACTAATATCTAGGCTAATGTATTTTTTATGTATTTTTATGCACGCCCGCACGGAATAACGAGCGCAGCCGGAATGCTGCTTGCCGATCCAATTTTTTTTGAAATTTGCACGCAAACGCAAAAATTTAAACAAATACGAAAAAGTGGTCGGGCGTATATTGCGCATTTTGTTTGGAATTTATGTTATTGTTCTGCGGAAAATTCCAGGTAATGCAATACTATTGTACATCGGATCGAAAACATTTCCAATCGAAATCAGAGCCTTGTTTATCGCCCTCGCATGTTTTTCATCCCTACGATATTCGAATGGGGGTTCTTTTACCGTCTACGTTTAAATAATACACTTTAGGATTCAACCCTGTTAAAAGCGTTTTGATCTGGCGGCAACTCTTCTGAAAAAACAAAAATCAATTCGTCTGAAAGACGTGTCTACATTTTTGATGTTGACAATTTTTGTAGCCCGTGTCACCGCTCAAAAGTAATCAATTTTGCTGCGAAAGCCCGCAGGGATATTTTACAATACAGCCCCATCGATCAATGCTAATCGATCATGCCGCCAAGGAAATTAACTTGTAATTCTTGAATATTCGATTTTCTTGAATGAATTAAGAGTGCAACGTCCCCTTTCTGCTTTTCGGAGTAAATATGTTTCGGGCGCGAGCAGCAAACGAGGGAAAAACGTGAAAAATGCTCCGGGAAAGTCGAAATTTGCTGAGTCTAAAACTCGGCGCGCCACTCAAGCAAAGCTGCTCCGTGTTCGGGATGCATACGCGGAAGGCGAAGAAGAAGCAGCAGAAGTGGAAATGTAACCGGAAGGAAAACTACCGAATCCGGAGGTAGCAGATGAATTATGTACGAATATCTGTTCGAATTCGGGAACGCAAGCTTCTTCGTGAAAATTTCAGCGAGGCCGCACTTTTCGATCAAATCGGCATAGTTTTTATCTATCTTAACCCACATACTCAGGATGTTTCAAAACCGCCCTTAATTCCCCCGATAAAATCAAAAAGAACCAAAATGCCTATACACTTTGTATTCGTGCTTGTATTAGATTGTAATCCATTTACATTTCGCGAAAGAGAAGCGGAAAACACAAACAAATTGAGAAGAACGCCGAGGTTTTCGAAAACCACGTGGTAATCGGGAATGAAAAAAAAATGAAATGCATACAAGAAGAAGACAGAAAAAAAGCCAATAAATTTAGAAACTTGGCTACCACTTGCACTGCTGCTTTTGGCCGCCTCCAGCGCGCGCGCGTGTGTATCCACCGATTATCAATTCAACTTTTATAACAAATCGCTGCCTTCATTCGATTCGAATGAAAGATTGTGGGCCGCGCACGATATGAATCTCGTTTCGCTTTCGGTTTATTCACACAGACGTGCATTACGTGCATAAATATAAAATACGGCTTGAAATATCCGTTCGATTTTTTCGCTTGAGTTAATGCTCGTATTAAGTAGTTGCGGTTAAGATGTAATATAACTGCGCAGGTGAGAAAGCTTCCGAAAAAATTATTGGAATCATCAATCATCACTCGATATACCTATAAAAAGCATCACTTCCACAGCGATTTTCGCTGATAAAATCATTTGCGTTTTATGCAATTTCCTGCGCCAAAATAACCGAATTTCATAAAATTGCGACCTTGACAATCATCTTCATGACCCGTCGACCTGAATCGCAAGCGGAAATAACGCTTTAAATTGCCGTTTAAACACAAAACTTGAAGTGCGAAATGATAATTGCGCAAAGAGGGCGCGTGTTGTGATGAATGCACTTTACGTATTAGTACTTTGCGCACCCTTCATTTAGGGGCGTTATGGATGCGTCGTCTGCATTATCGCCTTGCGTGATAAGAGTAAGAATGCGCACACTAAAAGCTACCCTTGCGAAAGGGCAGCAAACCCCGCAGAACACTTTGCTGGCTTGTTTGCATTGCATCTCATGACGAGCGCTCGAGTGGCTTGAGTGATTCAATAGGGTGGTATGTAAATGTGTCAGTTTTCACGCCCTGATTGACTCGGGTTGCAGTCCCTTGCATCCAAGGGGATGGTCTCATTCCCTCCCAGTCTTCATCAGGGTTTCGCGAGATGATACAGAATTGCAATTACAATTTCGACTGTTTGTAATTGCATGCAAATACAGAGTGTTATACTTATAATTACTTTTTCAAACTCTCATTTTCTCTAATTTTATTCCAAGTTCAATTTCCGGCTAAATTTCATCCCTTCTCTCCGAGTTTCAGCGTGAAATTATTAAAGAATATTTCGAGTTCTACGAGGTTTGTTATGGAAAAATAATTGAAATTTTGAAATTTTCACGTGCGGCTGCATCAAAATATGAGTTTTGATTCAAACACCCTTATTGTGTGGCGGTGCGTTGGGTCAGAGGACAATTGCGTGGCGTGCGGGTGACAGCATAACGCCTTTTGTCATACGTGGCACATCACGTCACGCGTGCCGACAGCACCATCAGCGACATGGGCGCTAATCAGGGATGTGTGTGCGCACACAATTGTTGTTGTTGTTATTGTTGGCTGTCAGTGGAGGACATGCATGTGCGCTTGATTGTATCCGGTTCAGGGAACTTTTGCGTGCTTGACGCACAGCGACCGAACACTTGGACTTGGACACGCGCACTTTTTTCCCCGACACTGTTGACAGTGTTTGTACAAGTGTTCCGCCACTTTTCCCCCATTTGCGAGCATTTAGCGCGTGCGTTTTCGTCCGCGAGGACACTTTTTCGGTATGTCCTTGAAGCGCACCACTCGAGCCAGGTCTTGTTTGTTCAGGCATATTACACTTCCTCCGCCTCCACTGCCGCCACCGCTACAGCGACATATGTATTAATATTGCGCAATGACCCTTTGGAATATCCGCACATATGACGCAAATTTACCGGGTCTCTTGCCTTCCACCTCCTGACTCTCTAGTTGGATAAACAAAGGCCCACTCTTATTCGCTGAGTTTCCGTGAAAAACCCAAAGCAAAAGCAATGTTATTTTGCTATTATTTCTGACTTGTTTTTCCGCTGGATTTTATTCGAGTTGTTGCTGTCTGTCTGTCTGTTGTTCAGTTACCGGATGTCTTCCGTGTTGTAAACATACACTTATCAAGTAGGTCATGCAATCATGCAAGACGTAAAGGTGGCGAAACAAAAGTTTCCATGGCAGTCGTCTGCCCACCTTGCCGTCGCCGGCAACTGACGTCAGTTCGGCGAGGGGTGAAGCAAGGCGGAAGTGAAACGAATAAAAGTTTGCACTTTTACGCCGCGGATGCTTTGCGTTGATGGCCAGGTGGCGACGGCGGCAACTTCATGGACCATTCCGCTAACTATTGCCTCACTCACTGGAATAATAACAAAGTTGGTTTTATTTCTATTTCAGCCATTTTCACGTGATGGTAAAAGATATCCAGTTAATAAACGCATACATGGTGTTTCTTCAACTTTTCCAGTTTCTTTGCTCAACGAATGGCGTTGTATAACGCGTAGGAGTCAAAACCAAATTGGCTCTCTCGCGCAAGAGTTTATACCGAATGCAACGAGATTTGCTTATTATAATACGAAAAGTTGAAAACTTATTAAATCGCGCGCAGGCGGAAATTTCTAATTACCATCTCGCATTTACATATTATTATTATTGCAGTCGCGCATACGGAAGAGCACCCACCTCTATGAATTTTGCAAAAAGTTTAACGGTATTCGAATTGGTTCTTTCAGGGTGCTGATGAGGCGCAACGCGTTCGCTATGTCTGGTTATGATTTACGATCTGTGATGCAATCAGGCAATATTGAGTTTAAGAAGTCGCTTGCATTGAGCACAAGTCATTCATGCACCTTGTTGTGGCTGGTGTGGCGCTCGTAGGTAAATTAAGTTCGCCGAAGGATATTAGCTCCTTCCCACACACTGGTGCCATAAATAACTATTAGATGTAATCAATAATTATGCTAGCACGACTAATGGAACTCATAATAATATATCAAAATGTGCGCTTATTACAAGTTATGACTTGGCGCGTTTTGCCTTATCCGTGTAATTCTCAAGTTTCTACAAAGTACTATTAGAATTGTCTCAAGTGAACATTTGTTTTATGTACTTACAGAATTCCTACACAAACTTGAAACTTAGTTTACTTATTATTTGAACTAGAACTTGACGAATCGTGTTGTTTTTCAGATTGCCCAGATGATCACCTAGCAAAGAAAAATACCGGTAAGTTTTTGAACATTTTCTTCTTCTTTTCGCACTTAATCTGTGTTTGTTAATATTTTACTGGCGGGATTATTTTTCAATTTCCACAATCGACAAGTGATAAATGTTGCAATTGACTCTGTCATATTCTCGAAACGAGAACATTGTTTGGAATTTGAGTAACAAGTACACATGTTCGGCAAGTACATTGACGTAATTACTTTAACAAAGCGCATCTCATCGACGTAATGGCGTAATCGAATGACCAAACGCAGGTATTATCTGTTTTCCGGGTGGATTTGTTAGGGACACACGTTGCGTAATTTGCGGCTAGCGAATCATCGATTCCTCGACTCCCCAATCTATAAACAACCACCGAGTGTTCGGCCAACGACCGCAGAAACAATTCGACGCTCGCATGCCGTGTTTACTCAATCAACAAGTCATCAATGCTACTTTGAATAATTTTTCGCGTTTGAGGCGGTAAAGTGAGTAAGGTAAAATCGAAATTGGGCGCGGGAGCACTTATAAATCAAAGCCGCCGTCAATATGTTTACATTAGCGAGTAAATGGACGGTTCGGGGGTTGCGCGTTCTCGTGCCTGATTTATGGTTAATGTAAATTACGAGCGTAAAAGTGCAACTAATCTAACATGTCAGGTCGGGGCGTGCATTCAAACTGTCACTGTAATATTGCGTCCTGCAAGCTGCTCCCTCTGTTCTATTATTAATCTGCGCGCATTTTGCAATTTTTTCAATGTTTTCTAATTTGTACACAGCACGTACAACTCGCCATTCACAAGCGCCGGCGAGTAAATTAACAGCCAGCGCAAAAGAAATAAAAATATTTCTGCGATCAATGAAATTCTCCGCATGAATTATTAATTTATTCGCATGCGTGTACGTCGTTTAAATGCATTCATTGCTTGGCAAAACATAAATCAATAAGCAGGCAACCCTTGTAAAAGAAATTCGCTTCTTATTCCGATCAGTTTCCTCTTTGTTGCTCTCCGACGCGATAAGCTTTTTTGCGCTGCCGCTCACTTCCCGTTTATATTTTTTAAATGCATTTCCATTACAAGCGCCCCCGAAAAACTAGGAAAAACAGTGCCTGAATAAGCACAGAGAATACATTTTTATTTTTTGTGATAACATTTCGAATTCAGCAGCGAAACGCATGAATATGGACTACATTTACTTCCGGTAGGCGAAAATCTAGTTCATGTTGTCCTTGGGCCACCTTATAATGCAAATAATTCACGCTACATTTACCTGACCGTCGTCAGTGTATCCTTATTCCTCGCCATTCTCGCGCGCGCATGGCGGGGTAAAGTGTGTTGGAACCGGAAAGCATGACGGGGAAATAGCTAGGACATTCACACAGCGAGCGAGAAAGACGTAACCGAAACGTGTCTTTATCGATTATACATTCCTCTTCGCGTGTCTCGTGATATAGCCTATCATTGTGGATGCCACACAACTGTATTTTGTATCCATTTATATACCGAGTGTGTAATGCTGAATTTGATAAGAAAAAAGTGCGGTGCGCCGAATGTAATTTGACGCAGCGCGCCGCGTCGGGCGTCAGTGTGTATTGAAATTTTAATGAATTGTATTTGTGCAAGTCGTAAAAAGTGTAACGAGAAGCGACGAACACGTAGCGCGTGAAGGATATCAATATATATGAATTTTTTTCGCGCGTCGTCCGCCGAAGTGGTTGGCGACAAACGTGATCGGAATATCGAGGTAAATCATACAGAAATTTCGCGCCCGCCGACGAGTTGAAGAGTGTATATCTCGGCGCGCGCGGTTTGCTGCTGGCTGCTGCTGCTGCTCGCTTTTTTTCTATTGAAATATGCTTTTCTGCATTCAGGACACACGCGCGCGCGTTCGCCCTCTTTTATAACTATGCAGGATTCATACACACGCCGAAAAAACCACAAAGCATCGCCGGCTAGCAGAGTTGAAAAAGTGCCGCCGCCGCACGAAACGGCCCGCAACACCTTCGTTGCAAACGTTTCTTGTAAACTATTCATGACGTATTTGATTCCTCCGCCGCGGAATGTTAATTACCGCTATCTTCTATGAAAGATGTGCGCTTGTTTACTTGCGACTTGAAAAAGTTGGTAAAATTGAATAATATTTCGTATCATCGTTGAATTGAAGTGGATGTAGCCACTTATTGGCGGCATTAAGTAGTGGCTAATTGGAATAATCCGATGGCTTAAGTGGCTAATAACGATTCAATTAAACTCACTTGAACGACAATCGTTAAGTGTTTACCGAATGCTATAGAGCGGCAAAGTACCTGGTGACTTATAAGCGTAATTCAGCGGAGCGCACCGTCGACGTCGTTCGTTATTAATAAAGATTTGCGGTTTCGCAAAGAATTGCCTTTTTCTTCGTCTTGTTGGTCTCCGCCGCAAATAAGGCGGCTGCTGTGGCTGCATTCTTAAGCACTGCATTGCGACTTCTTGCATTGTTCGCACAGTGCGCTTGCATATGCATTATGCATCCTTCATCTTTCATCCGCAAGATGTTCATTTCTTTCGAGTTGTTGTTGTTGTGCAGTTGCTTAATGCACGCGTTCATAATTCATGCCCGACAATGCGACGCTGAGTTTTATTAAGGGTGTGTCGAGCATTATTATATGATTATGAGTAATTCACGTCGCGTTTTGTCATCGGAAGGAGTGCGCGAAGATGTATAAAGTGTGCGGCCCCCATATCCGCGTTGGATATGGAGTATGAGCATTAAGTCTCCGGGACCGACGGATTCAGGGAGCGGGAAATGTATTAGGTATTTTAGGTATTTATACGCTTGGCCTGCGACATTTTTTTTGTGCCGATAAAATATGTCTATCGACTTTCCCACTCGTACCAGGAACCTTCTTCTGCATCTTTTTTACTCTGACTGTATAAATGACATACACTATGTTTATATTTCCCCAGAAAATATTCAAATTTCAAGCCAAAATTTAAGACGTAAATTGTTATAAAGTTATCCTTCAAACAGTATCAAATAATACACTGCAGGATAATGAATAGCGGCTGCTTTCAGCTGCTGCTACTCGTGCTAAATAGAAAGCAGATAGGTAATTATTTAAACCTTCAAGTACTAATTAAATTTGAAAACTAGTTCAAGTAAGAGCAAGAGTTCTTCTTCCCTATGAGCACATTGTACATTGAGTTCTTATCCGCGTGTCCGTACAGTTTGCGCGTTTAGTTTTCTTCATAACTCACCCAAAGAAAGTCCCATGATAAATGTTCTTGCACTTCACCTGTCCTAAATCACCCGGCACGGCGAAGGGGGGCCAAGTTGAACGAATATATTTTGGGCTCATGGCGGCAGCGGAGGCGGTGGCGTCAACATCCGTCCTGGTATCTTATAACATGGGACGTTTAGCAAGTTGATGGGTTTTAATTCAATGTGCGCTCTCGCTTCAAAGTTTTCTCGTGTGCGCGCTTCTCGCTTGTCACTGCTAATTTAGAGCAACTTTTCGCACTTTTGCGCGGGTGTCACACTCACCCACTAGACTCGCTTCTACGCTTCAGTGCTCAAACGCAGGCGGCTGTGGCGGCGGCGGCGGTGATGTGGTAGTGGCGGTAGCCAAAGGTAAATAAATTTGCAGGAAGACTTTACAGGTGTTCGCCTGGTTGGAAATTGACGTGGAACGCAATGCAAGTTGAAATGAACTTATTGAGGGTGAAACTAGAAGGCAATAGAGAGCGAAAAAAAAAGCGTAGACGCTTAGACGCTATTAATTATTTAAAGTGCGGTTAAGTGTGCGCTGATTAATCGCTGGATTGCATGCGTGAGGCGGCGGAAAATTTCTCTCTGCGCTGTTGCTGATCGTACCGTACAATTATGCATGAGGTTTATTTATGTGTAAATCTCGGCGATATTTCGGCTGATATATAGCATGCTCGTTTGAGTTTAGTTTAGTTTACTTTTCGGGAATTTAGTGTGCTGTGAAACGCACGAGCGACCGAGAGAATTTGTACACTGAAATTATCTGTTTGTTTTAACCTATAACCAGACAACAACTAGAGAGTTGGCGTAAATTTCAGTATGTGTTTTACGATTTTTTGGTCCCTTTCCTTAAAAACTTGAAGCTAACTGCATTATGAATAACAATGCGCTTTTTTTGTTTGCCGCCTCATTCGCGAAATGTTAGTATTTTTGCTCCGGCGTGTTTCCTTAAATGCGTATAACGGCACGCTACATTTGTTTAGTTTTATGCCGAATCCGCATAATGCACACGGGCAAACGCGTACATGAAAGTCGAAGTTATGTTGATGCATGCACCAGCACATTTATGTAGTTTAAAGCATGTTATTTACAGCGATAAAGGTTTGATTTATGCGCGCATGGAGCGAGTGGATTTTTGCAATACACACTCATATAGTTTTATTTAGACTTAGCGTATTTATGCGACGAAAAGTTTGGCGAAAACACACAAGCAGCTTGTGTAAACATTGCGAGGGTTTTTCCCCTTTTCAACAACATGAACATCAACCGAGCACTTTTTCGCCGACACTGTTGGTTTACGACCCTCTGAAGATCCATTCGGGTTTCGGCGATTTTTGTCCCCGTTCGCGTTCACCTTGAGGGCATCTCCTCACGTGTGCGAGGTGCTCTTTTTCTTCGTGGACGGCGGGGTAGGGCGGCAGACGGGATACGAGGGTGGGGGGGATGATACTTGGCGGTTTCGGGCGATGTGTGCTGATGACGTTCCACGTTGTCTGCGCTGGGGTTGAGTATTGAGTTCGTATTGGGTTTGTTTGACTCGATATCGGCGTGTGACAATGACAAAACGAGCCCCGCGGGGGCTACCTACGTCGACGACCCTACCCCATTGCCGCCGCCACCGCTCTGGTGATATCTTTACAACGCGATACACACCGGATATCGGCGTCTGCATTTTCAGCGCGCATCAGCAGCATTACACACTCTTCCGCACATTTATCGGGATGTCATCGTTCATCCTTCGATATCCATTCGTTCAATGCATCTCGTATCAATCACGAGCAAAAGTTTAAACTTTACAAAAACATGTTGTTTACTTTCATAACTTTAAAACTCGCGCACTTTTATGATTAGACGTTGTAATGGCCTGAGATAAAAGCAAATATTTTCGGTTATGAGGAAAGAAATATCGAGGGACTTTCAACGACGTTGTTGCAAAATCGAGCAAAAAAATGGTTCCACTCAAAAAGGCATCCAGTATTCAAAAGCACAAACAGTTTGGATATTTGCGAGTCGACATTGGCAAAAAAGGGAATAAGCACAAACCCTCTTTGATTCCCCTTATGCAATATTTTGAAATATTCGCGCACTTGAAGCCCGAAGAAAAGCGTCCAGGAATTATCATACGCAATTGGCGTTTATTTTATTATTCCTTAAACCCACTTTCACCCTCAAAGCACGAATCGATTTATTCATTTAGATAATCATCATTTGTACAGTCTTTTTCGTCTTGTGAAGTACCCGTTTTTAAATTCGCCGGGTTCTTAGCGCATTGGACCCTTTTAGGAGTAGGGCTTTCGAAATTAAATTATTCCGTCCCGGGAACTGTGAGTGGCACTCGGTCCTCTGTTCTTCCAATATTCGTCGACGACGTGCTTTAGTCATCATGCATTATCAATGAATCGTTGTCCGTGGTTTTGCATGAATTGCTCCGGAAGGTCTCGGGCGAATTGAAAAGGGAGTGCATCTGGCTGCGGGGTTTTGCTGTCTTTGCACATTTCCACCACCCACCCTTGAGCTGCACGCGGCGAATCACAGTGCAATTGATTCAATTCCGGGTGCAGCGGATTTGCGCGTACGTGTTTTACGAATTTTATTCGTGAATTTGTATCCAAATGCGATGCGCAACACCAACAATATCCAACGAGCATCTCGTTTGCTGCACGAATTCACGTTCGGTTTATATCAATAATCAAATTTTAGCGCCGTGTGCTTCGCTTCGTAAAAAGGCTAAAAGCGAAAGAGTGCGCGAATAAAAGAAGAGCACGCGTTAGAACTTCATTCAGCATTAAAATATTTATGTCATGATTTCATGCACATACGCAACGCGTTCCGATTTTTGCGCTTCGCTATACAGGGTTCGGCAAAAAACTCGCATACGTCCCGTTAGGACTTGCGACGTGTTCATCCTGTATGCGATGTTCCACCTAACATTTCTCATTGTATTTTATGAAGTGTATAAAAGCCGAACAAAGATTCGATCTTTATGTGTTCGGTTCGCGCGCGTCTCGCGTTTCCGGGTTTTTCTCGCGTACGCGCGTAATTTCGCGATTTGTAAATAAATAAATAAATTGCGCGTTTCCGCGTCGCATCTGCATACTACGGCGCGTGATTTTTACACTTTGCGAAATAAATTTCGCATGTTTTTTCGCTTTTTGAATTTATTATGAAACCGTCGACGCAAAGAGTGAAATTGCACTTTCGGTACGCGCCTTCGTCTTCCTTGATCCTATCTCATAAAACGCACCATCAACATCTCCGGCTCTCTTTTACGGAGAGTCGTAACGCATTCTACAACATGCATATGCGCGCAACTTGTTATCTTATTCAAAGCTAAGTAAGCATTGTGCGTATTGTTCTTTCAGCGTTTCGTTGCGGATCTCGTTGCTGCTTGATGCGATGAGTGCTTCATAGTCGGGGAGGAAGCGCGTATAAAATTGCGCACGTAGAAAAATAAAAGGCAACAATTTACTTGGCGAGAAAAAACGCGCTTAAACTTTAAACGCGAAGAGGAGCTTCCTTCTTAAATTACAAATAAACGTATAGTACACGGCGAATAACCAAGTGATGCTGAAATAAAATGTTTCCTCATTTTTTTCCATGTCATTCCCACAGGGGTTAAATTTCTCATTCAAATATGTCGCACTTCCAGGGATGTTCCGGTACCTTCGTACCAGTATCCAATATTGATTTTAATTTTCTTTCATTGTCGCCATAATGCGAGCGGCTTAGTAATTAATTCTCAAATCCAAAATTTATATTTTCATTGCAAGTTCAAGTCTGAATAAAACAAGCGCAGCACATAGTGAGAAAGAGGCATTAAACATTCAGATTTATGCGCGCTTTGTGTGTGAATAAAGCAGGAGCAGTGAGCAATAGGCATCGATAAAAGGCAGTTTGTTTTAATACCGATATTAGATTCGAACGAGCTCCTTGCTCGGCGCGGGCGCGTAGAAGTAAGCTTTTATTCCACTGTTTACTATTCATGTAGCGGCATGCATGCACGTTATAAATTAATCGAAAGGGGCGAAACGTGCGCGCTTATCGTGCGATTATAACAATGGAGGCTTATTGGGATCTCGAACTCGATGCGCATTTCCTTCATCTTATGACCTGAATTTCTCTCCGAAGTTTAAGATATTGCTTCTTTAAATTTCAAATGCGCACAAAAATGCCAACGAACAAATTGATGATAAATTGCGCATTGATGGATGAAATATTGGAGGAACTTGAATAATTTCGAGAGAAGAGAAAACATGCAATTCGATAAAATCGTATCTTAAAGACGAAATAAAATATTTTCGGGTATCGCCGAGAGAGATTAACAGGAATGCGAACGGAAAAAGGAATTCATTAAGGAATCAGGTCCTCATTAAGCAACCACTGATAAAATAACGGGCATTTTGGGTTACCAACGAAGAGAGACACGACATAAAAGATCAAACACTGATAGGTCTTCGATAACACGATGGCTTCACGTGCATTTCTTTTACACGGTTGAGGCGAACAGGTGGTTAAGCTTTCGAGTTTGTGCGAAGGAAATGCTTTGTTGCGATGGTGCACTGCGGCTCGGAAGGGAAAACAAAGAATGCGTTCAAAAAAGACAAATATTTGTCTTTCAATCTTAATTAGTGCTTTTCCAGTTTGCGGAGTGAAAGCTAAACGCGCTCATATTGGCGGCGGTCGTGGCAAAGACAGAAATTTACAACCACCCTCGCCGTTGTTCGGCAATTGTGGCGGCGCGCGACGCGTCTTTAATGAAATTGCGTCCAATTTGAGCATCGCGCACGCCGCCCCCCCGAAGAGATTGTTTACAACCCGAATGCGCGCTCCAACTCTTTCGTATCGCTCGGCGAATATTTCAGATAAACAAGAAATATTGTGGACCAGAGGCATTTAGCAACGTCGCTTTATAGATAGATAACAATATGCTCTGTTCTCTCAAGGGAAGATTGAAGAAATGCACGAATTTATAAGATTTCATATAACCCGTGCAGTTTTCCCTCGTATTATGACGAAAAGTTGAGTGGTAACAATGCTTGTCATTTTTCTTGCGCCATATTTTCGGTACATATAAAACTATATAGTTTAAAGCTTTTTAGGAAAGAAACTTTACGATTTTTTTCTGAAAAAGTTTATGCTTGGCACATATATTAAATTATTAAATAAAAATCTCTCGTGTCAAATTAGGCCGAGATTCGAATCGTGGACAGCACAATATAAAAATCAGGACATGTGAACTTTTGCGGAGATTTGAATTTTTTGCGAAAATCTTTTAAGGCAAATTCGAAACGCATGTTTGACAAAATTGCACTGTAAGTGTCGGTTATTTCATAGTTTTTCGTGAAATTTCCCAACGGAACGCAAAAATTCGAGTCGCGCGGAAACTGCAAAGATTTGCCAAGCATCGAGGCGATCGGGTTGAAATGCAGCAGCAATATACGGATGGCTGAAGGAAAATAGCGAAAATAAGTGGGAAAAACTTCGGAAAACGCGCAACCCCGCTGGCGATGCACTGTCACGACGCTGCACGATTGAGAAATATGAAGATATATGGTTTTATATTTGTCTCAAATGTTTCTTCTTCTTTTAGTTCTCTTTCGAAATTTTAAATAATCAATTTCCTTATTCGCCTCGCCCTTGGAATGTCGCCGGGCGCGTAGCGTGAGTGATAATTAAATTTAAGTGCAAAATATCTTAAACTCGTTTCGAATCGTAATTGTTGTATCAACAATGCCTGCACAGCATTTCAATGCCATGTGAAATCAGCGCATGAAGAAACAAAACGCGCATTCATGCGCAAGTAAAACAAGCATCAACAATTCCTCAGCCGCACGAAGCATGCCATTTAACATTCCGATATTTTCGGCGGCTTTTTTGACTCAAGTGCTAGAATTCCACGGCACAAGCGTTCGCCGTAATTCGTTCAGGTGTCTCTCCGCCGTGAGTGACGCTTTCCTTCTTCGCGTTTCGTTGTCGTCGTCAGCAACAAACAACTGACAATAAAATGTGTAAATCATCCGCGATGAGCATTCAAGTAGTCTGACTTTCAATGCTTCAAATCGTACGCTAGAGTAAACAATTGTTTGCGATGATGTTTGATGGACAGAAGAAGCGCGCGCTTCACTTTAACATTGAACACTAGCATTATGTTTGGATGGATTTAGTCAGTTGTTATTCTAATGCATTAAATTTAAAGAATTTTCAAATGTTAAAATAATAGAAAATTGTAGACAAGATAATTCCTACGTTCAATTAGTGAGCATTTCTCAGGCATGACACGGGAAAGAACTAAAAAAGTTTAGAAAAAGTCGTTGATTTTTCTTCGTCTTCCTCCTTCTCCTCCTCCTCTTCGATTTCATACTTGTCATCATCACCCATCGCTTGAGCATTGCAATCGTCATCAAGCGCATGAATCGTATATTGCGTTTCTACATTTGTCGAGCGCGAGTGCAAAACGAATCGTCTTATTGGATTTTCGTTAATCAAAATTCCTTTAGGCTGCGTTGTCTGCGCAGTCAGTGTTGTGCAAGTCATGAGAAGTTGACGAGAAATTCTAGATTTCAACTTGTCTTTCAAAATTTGACGAGTACATTTATACAGATTGATTTATTCATTCCGAAATGCATTTTTAGCCAAGTGAAATTTAATTCGGAACAAGGCTGAAATTGTAGAAAACTTTAAACACCCAGTGAGTTTAAAGTCTGAACCGGAATCGTCAAAGTCATAGTTGGAAGTCTTGGGATTTTAATTAAGTTTGTCGAATGTGAAGCGCGAACGTTACGGATTTCATTATTTCATTGCCTTTTATTATATCAGCAATAAAACGACAACAACAACGAGGAGCTAATGATCCTCAGATAGCACGAACAAATCAAGAATTTGTAGCGTTTATCTATTCGGTTGGAGAGTCATAAAACTTGAAAGATTAGCATAACTAACGAAGCACTCTATCTTTGGATGAAGTAATGTCATAAATATCAAGTAATAAGTTGTTTAATTAATTGCTCGCAAAGACAATACGTTGAATATGAATGCATGTTCAGCATTTATTGATGAGAGCCAGCTACACATGTTCTTGCTCGGAATATTCAAAGCCCTGTAATAAATGGAAACAAAAGGCAAAACTTCTTCTCCTTCGCTCGGCGTTTGGTGAATTTCGGAAGCTTAGCATAAATCTTGATTAAGTCCTAGTAATTATAATTGTGGAGAATTATTCTCGCAAAGTTCTAGAAAGTGTTTCTCAATGTATACTCAACTACGTGCATCATCTCTGCGGGGCGGCACGTATGCGACTTGCCGCCGCAATCGTTGGCAGTTTATAAACTTTCGTCCGAACTGCAAACGCACTAACCACACTCACTCATTCCCTCAGTCAGTCGCCATGTTGTCCACAGTTGTTTGCAGTTTTTTTCTCCCTGTATTTTAACCATTAAAAAGTAAAACTTGCAAATAGTTGTGTTTGTTGTAGTTGATTAAGTTCAATGAGCAGCGCAAGTTAAGCTCGTTTGTCACGCTTGACCGGATGCAAAATAGCAATCAACATTTTGCTATCATAAAATACGAGTTTTTAGCCAGCGTAATCTTTTTTTGCACCTACAAGGTGATTCGAAATGTTGTAAGGTAATCAGCGCGTCAACTAAAACGTACGTACATTTTCAGGTTGCAATTTAGTGCTGACTTACGTAAGTCGCTCGACGAGTTTTACGTTAAATTGCGCGCAGTGCTCCATCATGAACATTTATGAATTTATACAGTAATAAAGCATACATGCTTAATAATTACAACTTTCGTGCACGAGTTATGAATCGTCTAGTGTGCAGCAGAAAATTATACGCGAGCTGACACTTATAAGGCTTACACTACTCAAGCTCTCGGGTCGGGCGGTAGGCAAAATGGAAAAGAAAAAATTAACAAGCAGTGCGATCCGCTCCATTCCCATATTTATCAGAATTAACGAGCCGGATTAAATGTACACATCTAATTAGTATTACTCGGCCAACGAAGCACACAATGCACATTGCGCTTTTGATAATCATTTTCTATATGGGGAATTATGTTATAAATGCCCATGCGTGTAGGCAGGCAGCAAAGTTTAATTAGACAGCGCAGCGTGCGTCGCAGTGATATTCACTTAAGCGGAGGCGACGCAATCAAATTCGTATCGGCGTTCATCTCACGTTTGCAGACTGTCAAGTACGCTTAATGCGCGCATGTTTTATTGCATCTCGCATTACGCGCCTCACGACGAGGTGTCTGCCGTACGAGCAGGTTTAAGTCAACTTAAGTAAACTTAACATTAAATCGCGTGAGCATAAAATGTTTCCCTTTGCTAAAAAGATTTTATCCGCGTGGCTTTTTTCCCATTGTGTTTTTCTACGTTTTATAATTAAGTCACTTTGTTTGAAAATGACTCAAGTTGAAGAAAAATTTTACGATTATTTTATGTGAGGTAAAGTGGAATAAAAATGTGATTATTTTTAAAGACTATCCCAACACAAGTAATTGAGATCTTAAAAGTTTGAAAAGGTTTAAATTTTTGAAAATAATTTTATGCGAGCGAAAAAGAAGTAAAAGAAGTGACACTTTTTCGGGCACATAAATAAATTATGCATAAACAAATAAATAAACTGAAGGAAAACGCCGGAAGCACTTTGGCAAGTGTAAAGCACTCCATGAATGATAAAATTTCCCTAAGAATAAACGCGGGCGCTGTAAAAATCCGTGAACATAAAACGACGCATTTAATGCGCTCATCCGTCGTCGTCCTCGACTTTTTGTTGTTCTTATTCGCATTCCTGGTTTTGCGTTTTATTCCCGGCGTTCTTTTTTTATTGTACACCTTGCCCGGAATAAGTATACTTGCGTTCGTTCCTGACCATGGCAGTCACTTGCCGCCTCCTCGTGTGCCTCCACCCTTTGGCGTAAAAGTGGAAGAGGTGAAACCCTTGAAGGCGTCGTAAAGCGAACTAGAAGTTTGCTTCGCAAAGATGAAGACAATCCTAGTCACTAACAAAGTGTCTTGTAACTCTTGCTTTATACCATCCACTTTGTACCGCAGCCGAGGAATCCTTTTATGTCCTCCAATGTCCTCCGCACATACGCGCGCGCGCGCCCGCCCGCGCGAAGAAGGGAAATAAACCGGTCGGAAAATAAAAGAAAACGAACGCAATGAAGAGCTGGGTTTGGAACGACTTTGTTATTGCTGGAATTAAATAACTTCTGATTGTAGATTTTCCCGCGCGTCAGGCAAAGCTTCGAATATGATCAGAAATAAAATTTCTCTTCATTGGTCCTCGAGAGCTCCACGTCCTTCGAGGAGCGCAAACAAAAAGAATATGCGCGCTGCGCTTGATCTTGATAATCCTTAACTTCCCGAACATCATCAATTTCCTACAATGTCAGCTTTATCTTCTTCAGTCTCTTCATCTTGCTCACAAATGCCAGCGACCTTTATATTATTGATCCTGCTTGTGATCCGCTTCAACATTCCGAACTCATCTCTTTGATAGTGTCTTTAATTTTCGCGATTTTTCATTTGGTTCGGAAAAACACTTTAATTAATCCGCCGGCAATTTTCTTAAAAGTCAACAACGAAAAAAACTTGCACCGACTTTTATACCACAATGCGCGGTCAACTCGACCAAAATGAAATCTTCGTTTAAAATGAAAAATTGAAAATTTCCTAGGCAATTTTAAAATGTATTTATATTTTGTGGCAATGCGGATATTCCATTAGCATATTTGTTGCTGTTCGTTTATTTCCAATCAGCGCAGCGAGGTAATTGAATTAAAATTTAATTTGTCATGTGTTGCGGCCGTGTTCGTGCTGTTCGTGCTTCGCGAACGCGAGCGGTGTCAGTGATCAATAATAATAAGTCGCGTCTTGTTGGTAATGGCCGAATGCGACGTGAATGCGGTAAAATCATATAATTTCACAGCAATTTACAAAGGTAGAGCATTAAGTTAATCATAACAAAAATGTAAATATTCCTCCGTTTATTTCCATTTGGAAATTTTTTTATTGGTGCGTGAAACGAATGAGGGAGGCGAACGAACGCGCCGGTTTTAATGCGCGTTATTAAAAACACTCGCTCTCGCACATTATAAACTGTCATAAAAGTCCTGATCATATGCAGATAAGCGGACCTGCAATGACCATAAATGTTACAACTCGTTACCAATGTGTTCTACAAGTTTCACTCGCTCATGCTCGCTTTTTCTTCCTTCGTAAGAGATCATCAAACATAATAAGCGTTTAATTAATAACTGAAACGGGTTTATGATCCTTGCAATCACACCTTAACAAGGTATTAGTACTACAATGACTTAAAGCGGGTGTTGTTTTTGCATTCTGCCAGGAGTTTTTCAACGACTCAATGTGGATATTCATCAATTGTATTTAAATATCAATAAAGCATCATTATCAGATGCTTAGTTTTCGATTAGAGCTAAGTACGCGAGAGTCGCTCGTTGGCGAATACGACTAAATATGGTCGAAGCACAAACCATGATTATCTTCGCAAGTTTCCTTTTACGCTCTTGTGCGTATTTCACGCCGCGCGCCAAACGTGTTGATATTTTGCAATATACGCATCGATTGCTTCTCGGCTTAAGTCGCAAACTGGATTCCAGCCGGACAAAAGCGCGTAATTATTCGAATTACCGTCGTCGTGGTTGCCAAACGCAGCGTTATCACCGGGCAATAATAACAAGTGTTTGCCTAAGAAGAAGCGAATTCTTCACTTTTTACAAATTGCGTATGCAACATGCGTGCGTAATTGGCTTGTGCGGCTCGAAGAATCAGTCATAATTAAAAATCAATTTGGCGATTGCATTAGCCTGGAAAACACGCGCGTGTTTTCATGCATTAATGCATAATCTCGGTGCGCATGCTGCGCGTGATGCACTCTGCGCGAAAGGCTTAAGTAATCACGTACTCAACGAGTATATGCGCTTCCCAAAGCGATAATTACTTCTTGTATGATACGCGCTCAGCAGGAAGAAACGTTTGCGCGAAACGCTGATTAAGTGCGAAATAGGTGTTAATAACTTTTTGTTCATCTTCCTGGTTATGTTCGCTCACGATCACTACGCACCCATCAATTATATTTATATACAAAGTAAAACCACTCAGCTTGACTTTCAGAAGGAGAATTCTGCAAGTTAGTGAGAAACATTTTCGCAGTTTCGCGTAATCCCACACGCTTTTGTAAATATAATAACAAATTTCAATTTAAAACTATAATTTTATTTATGAATTGCTAATTATTAATTAAAGTGAAAAATATACATTGAATCGAATATAAATAAAATAATAATTTATTTATAAAATGAAATCGTCGAGCGAAATGAATCACGGACTGAAAAAATATTTATTAGTGCATATAAATGGTATAAATTAAAATGTATGATCGCCAACGCGTGCATTATACTTTTACGATTATTGTTATGAATTATGCAATAACAATTTATGACGCGTTAAACATTTATTGATTTGCACGGTGCTAAATTGATGATGTTAATAATAATAAATAACCGAATTGCATACTTGCTTGGCGATTCATAATAATTATACAAGCATAATTATTAATATAATGTTTATCTTTTTAATTAATTAATGATAATCATCGTTAATTTATTCGACGTAACGCATGCAAATTAATTCATATTTTTCGGATTTCACATAGATTTCTTTTTCCAGATCTGCCGAATCAGTTTTAACACTCTAATTAATTCCATCTCATTATTTCAATTCCGCCACACCAAATTCAATTTGTTTTTCTTCATTTCAATTACGGTTTTCGCTCGTAATAACAAGATTATTACCGAGCACGAACGCAAAAACAATACGCCTGAAATTTGCGTTAATTAACAAACGGCATGCACAGCATCATCTTGTCTTGTTAGTGGTTTATTGTCTCGCGCTCAAACTCGCAACAAACTCAATTAGATTTCGCATTTCTGTAAACTTTCTGGCATGATTTTTATCACTGCGTTTTCTGCGTGAATTTTGATCCACGATTGAAAACGTAAAAACCGATCGAAAGGGTATAAATATTAAGTTTTAACGTCGCCGTTATTTTTAACGATTTGTTGCTGTTAGGTATGCATCATGGAAATGAGTTTTTTCTCAACGATGCGTATACCCCCTGGGGTTTGGTTCTTGCGCATTCAAATTCTCATTCAAAACTTTGGACTGCGTTCTAATTTACAAACTAATATTAACGATGGCCGTCTATAAGGTGAACTTTTCATCGTATGCGCTTTATCTATATTCAATCAATGTTCGTGTCTTCAATTAACAACTTTCCAGTCCGGCAGATGAACCAGAGAGAAAAAGAATGAAGAACTATTTAGTTCAGTACTCTAAATATTACTCATAGCCGACGCGGATGATGAAGGCAAGTTATTAAATGGTTTTAATAACTTCTCAAACGCATGCATAACGAGTTTTTAATTTGTTTTATGAGCTTTTACGCATCGTTAATTCCAGCGCCGCGTGCGTTACTTCAGGCTTTGGAGAACACCATGTATAATTGGTAGGGCAGGCGTATTTGTAGAGGTAAAAGGTATAAATCCATTAGTAATTAATAAATTAAAAGTCGAACGAAATGAGGTGCAGAGAAAATGCAGTTAAAAGCAAATTTATGCGCTGATATGATAAAAGAGTTTTGGGGCTCTTCGGACAGGTTGTTTTAAGCGCATTGTGTGAATGTCCATCAATGGAAGAATGGTCGAAAAGTGCACGAAGCAGGTGCATTTCTAACGCCATAAATTAATTCGTACATTTAAAAGTGTCTCAAGTCAAAACATTTTACGTTCCTCATGGCATGCAGACTTCTTTGAAATCATACGTACGCGAGCTGAGGGTTTACACGTGTAGAAATTCACAAGAAATTTTTGCACTCACAGGTAGCCGATAAATCATTGCGTTAAAAAGTTTAGTTCGAATTCGCAAGCGCAATAAAAAGAGGAGAGGACAACGACGAAGGAAATCAAAGCGCTAAAAAAGCGAATGGAATGAGTTGTTATCTGACGAAATCATCAAAGTTTGTGCCGCGCGCGCTCGCGTCGTTCGCTCTCAAGTTCTCTATTGGAATTTGAAAGTGAAATGCCTTTTGAGTTGGTAGTTTTGTATAGTAGTTGAAGTTCGATCAGCATTTCACCCCTTTTTCTTTCTCTCGCCGGTGAGCGAGTGCAATTTTAAAGACGAAGGTGCCGGTGCATGGCATTTGTGTATATTGCTTTGGAAATTTAGGGCCTCCCCTGATGGGATTTGAGAGAAATGTGTGTGCGCGAGTTCTTTAAGGTGCGAGACGACGAGAAAAATATGGGCAGCTGTTTGGGATTATTCAAGCGGAGAAGTCACCATTTTAAAAGGTACAAAAGTGACATATTTGAAGGCAGCATTGATCAAATTCTGGCCTTATTGAATGCGTTTGATCCTCTCAATTAAATCACAATGAATGCTGCTTCAAACTTTTCTCGTGTTGCTTTTGTATTCAATCAACTGCTGGCTGCTTTTTTAAATGGATTTACTTTCGTAGTTTTATTGCGTAGGAAAACGTCGGTGAAATAAGAATTCGTTCTATCCGAAAAGGTGGATGGCTTTGTTCGTCTCGCTCGTTATATTCTCAGATTTCTTTCACCCTTTTTCGGCTGCTCGCTGTTTGAATATGTAATAACGTTATCTTTCGGATCGAAGCGGATCAAAGATATTGGCTTTGAATAAGGCATCTTCATTTACGAAATTCCAGTACATAATACACTCGCGCGCTCAGAGGCAGAAGAAGGAAATTCAAGAATTCCGAATGCAGCCAGACTCTCCAAAGTTATGTTCAATGTCCTATTACATCCCGTCTCTAGCAATAGGGCTCTTCACGACTTTCATTTCGCTGCAGCGATATGAAGTTCATCTCATTGCTGAAAGATGCTCAATAACAGCCGATAAGCTCATTCACTTGCTGCTTTTACAGCGCGGAAAAGAGTCTTCCGTAATGTTTCGCTTTCCAATAACTTGCGCTCGTATTTATGCTGCGAAATATCGCAAAGTTTGATCAAACAGTGCGCGCAATTCAATAAAGAAATGTTCAACGTTTTATTAAATTTTTTTGCGTAATGCATTTATACCTAACACTTTGTATGTAATATTATGATTATATGAGAGATTTATGTGCAGTGTGTGACCATTGCTTGTGTCTCTCTGATTACTTCTTGTGCGCGCGTTGGCGGCGCAGCTCAAACTTGGACGGCAATATCATAACTCAAAGGTTTAGCTTGTTAAGTCGTGGTCGCTGCCTCCGCAGAAGAAAAACCGCCACATTTTAGCACGTTTCATGTAGTGATATCATTTTTTATACGGCTTACAACAACATTTTATTACACTCAACTTCTTCCTCTCAACCGCACATAAAATCAAACATTAACAATCCATGAAACTCTATGAAACCGAATACAGGCGCGAGCGTCGTATAGAAAAAGGGATAATCAAAAAATAATTGAAAGTAATTCGAGCTATCAATAAAAAGCCACCTCTCGGCCGAGATTGATTGTGCGTGCCATAAAAATTATGATATGAAGGGAAATGAGTGTGAGGCACGGTTGGCTGCGCGACGCGTCTCTTCTGCTAGCTACTACCACAATAATAATAACAATAAAGATAGGTACGAGTTTAATACTGTCGTCTCTCTGTAACAAATTGCGAAGTCGTTTGCGCGCGCCGAGCAAATAAGATGGATACGTATATAAAATATGAGCGTTGACTGCGACATAAATGCTCCAATAAAATGCTAACTTTATGTCGAATCGTTATTTTTGATTTACTGTACGAGCTCACGCCGTGTTTGTCCAGACTTTATTTTGCCACTTTATTTTTACTTTCGAATTTCTCATTTTTCCGAAACACGCTGCGTTAGAATTGCATA
>JARJDV010011223.1:0-11649 GCA_030264675.1 Anaulacaspis nigra | reverse complement strand
TCTACGAAATAGAAAATTTATTTAAAAAATTAAAATTTCACAGAACGACGCGTCGTTCTGTCCGGACAGCTAGCACCTTAATAAGTGCGCTTTTATTCCGCAATACGCAGGGTAATATGAACATTTGAATACTAACGCCCCGGTCACATATCTGTGCGGCTTAGATTTCTAAGTAATTAACTCTCAATTGAAAAAAACAGTAGCAAGACTATTCGGCAATTATAACATCTTCCACTGGCGTTATAACATCTTCCAATGGTTAACTGCACACATTTTGGCGGCAATTCCGATTATGTATATTGAAAGTGTGAAAGCGGCGCGCGAATGAAAACATAAAAGCATGAAAACATATGCAAAAGGAAGAAAAACCGCGGCCAAGAAATAAGGTATAAAAAAGGCTTCTCGTTCGCGCGCGTTCCCACTCGCTTCGTTTATACTTCTTGTGCGCGTATATTTATGCCCCATTTGGCGTGCGGGCGGCTGCTGTACCCCCGCCGTTCCTACGGCAGCAGCACGCGAATAACGAATTTATCATAAAACCGGCGCGTACCCAACACGCGTTGTTCGTTCGCCGCTTTCGGGCGCGCGCGCACCCCTAAGCCGCACCACTAAACTGGAATTGTTCATTATTAATCCATTAACGGCGGCAAGGCGCATTGAACGCGTCTTCCGAACCAATAATGGGCCATAAATAATTCATTTTTTGTTAATGTATAATACTCACTCACCTATCAGCGATAACGACTCGCGGCCGAATTATTTGATTGCGCGCTGCAAGTGCTAATGTGATTAAAACTGCATATTACGCGAACCAAAACGCATTTACCTGATTGCCGTTGCCGCATAAAGTTCGCGCAAACATCGGCTCGCGTCAAGAACAATGTGCGTGCCAATGGAAAACAAATTTGATAGCATCAGTAGGGGGATGCAAACGGAGTGCGCTTAGACTTGATGTTAGGCAATCGCAGGAAGCATTTCTTAAACGACTGTTACCCTCCCGAGAGCTGTTCCTTTAATGCATACCCGTTATGAGACTATTTTTTCCACGAGCTCTGCCAGATGGCCAACGCCAGCGTTCCCATTACAGGCGTGTAAATTCTCATTCAAATGAAACAAACCTGCTCTCCTCGCCAGAGAGCGGAATAGGCGCAAATAAACGGCCCCAATTTATTTATATCCCGGCTCTTCTGCGCGCACTCCGCATGTTGACTTACAACATTCTCGACGAATGATTTTATTTCATCATAACTCAAAGTGAAACAAAAGAATTCAACAATTCTCCGAGTCCTCCTCTTGCTCCTTGGTCGTCGATTCACTGGCTGTTGCCAACACATACCGTACAAACACCGCAACAAGCATCCGGGATGCGCACTCGAGGGCTTTTGGTGCCTCTGAGGCACGCCTCCACACGTCGTGCGAGTCTCTTCGTTTTATTACATTTAAAATATTTCAATCCGGGTTTTTGGGATTGTCTGATTTTCGGGATTGGAATGTCTTCCTTCTTAGGGATAGGACCGCCGTATATAAAACAAACGAATAACATTAATTTAATGGAGAAAGATATATTTAGCGGTATTCAATTTTGAATTCCTTCACACGGTATTAACAAGGATTTTTTGGAAGGCGTATTATTACGTTTGTGTTCGTAATCGCTCACTTTTATGATCTTTTGATTAATACTCGGATAGTTATTACGTTTGTAAATACTACATATCAGACAGATACTTTGCGTGACGCGTCCGTCTTCATTTTTCTATACATAGAGGCACAACGGTCAAGCCACATTATGCTTCAGTAACATGATCCTACATATTATGATTGTGTTATGTAAATAGATAGACAAAATATTAGTAGTTCCACATGAAACAGAATTTAAGCTAGTTAGGTAGTAATCAGTTTATCTGTCTATGATAGTTTGCGCCTGCAGAACATCAGCTCCTCTGTACGTATGAGGAACGAATCAGTAACCTTATAATGTAAAACTAAAGTGGCGACAAATTGGCTGCATTATTTCAGATCATATATCTATATACTTCACAGCGATCATTGTGATTTCTCAAGAGTCGTCAAGAGTCCTTTACATTACAAGTATATATCCTATTAGTTTTCTATCTGTAGAGTATATTTAAAGTTATTAGTATTATTATTACACAAGATGCATTTGTCAACACGCATAATACAATCTTCTTTTCTTTATAAGGCAGACATCTAACACAGTCATTTGGAGTAGGTCACATGAATCACATATTATATTATTATTATTTAGTACACAACATGTAAGTTCAAATCAATTCATTATTGATAGAAATTACTTATCGTTTACTTTAACAAACTCATATGCTTCTTTGCTATTCTACCAACAAAAAGGTGTATGCGTCGAATCCCTACTAATACTAATCTATTCAGTTTATTCGAATATATAAATAAATATAAAAAAATAATTGCCATTCGACTCAACCCTGATAAAAATTAAGTACTCTGACGCTAACTATCGCAGTTGATAAATGAATACGAAAATAAAACGCTACGCTATTAAAATTGCTACGTAGGACATTTAGAAACTAAGTGCATTAGTGGTGCGAAGTTGACTAGAACATTATTGCTATATCAAACATTTTCAATTAGTTACTATAACGATCAATGGCTGAGTTGACTTGTTATAGTGCAAAACTTCACTCTTTGTCTGTGCGACGAAGATTATTGAATATGCTTGAGATTAACAATTTGAGCGTTGGATTTATGTAAAAATATTTCCGCGAACTACGGCTATAAAACAACACGTTCCTGATATGATCGATAGATTCGCAATGAATGATCTCGACTATTGTAGACTACATACCAGATTCTCGTCTTTTGTATTGTGAGCCATCGCACGACGCTGAATACCCTCCAGGTATACCTCCCGATTGAATAGACCAGCATTCAGAGGCATACTGCAATCCAGAACAATGCTTTAGTTACATCTTTAACAGCCTATTTGTATTTGCAATTACGTATCCATTCCAGGGCGCACATGGGTTTTGAAAACACCCCACACGGGTTTATGATCCGACGTGGTGATCGACGGTACCGAATCGTATTCCAAGCATGTAATCGGTGGTGTATCAGGCTGCGTACTGAGTCGTCGAGCTTGCCGATGCTTGAACAGGATGCGGTCTGTGTAGGCGGGTGCGCGTTGTTTTGACGACGTATCGAAATTTTGTGTTCCAGGATCATACTGCAAACAGATTAAGCACATAAGAGTACCGCTCGCACTATCGGTTATTTATGCGCACCTTATACGTAGGCGGAAATGTAATATTCGCCTCCATAAAGCCTCTGAATGCGGCGCCGTCGGTTAATACTGAACAAAGTTGGTCGTGGTGCATGTAGCCATGGGGTAGATGTGGGGGCAGCGGAAAACTCGTATGCGAAAGCCATTCGAGCACGTTTTTGCGCGGCGTTGCAAGCCGGAAATTTAAATCGCCGTTCCAAAACACATAATCAAAATTCTGCGTGACATCTGCAATGCATTACAATTCAAGCATGCATTACAGTCAGATTAGATTACAACGCTCATAGCAAATATAACTCTACGCACCTTTGCTTTTATTCTTACATGGAATGTTCTTAGGTAAGTCCAGCGACTGAACAATCTTCTTTACGTCGGAGACGCGCTCTTTCACCTTTTCTTGGTGCGCCGTCAAATGCGTGTTCACGAAGAGGAAGGACGTTCCGAAGAGCATGAATGCCGTTGCCACGGCGCCTTTGGTCTTGAACGCAACACCAGGTCGTACGGATATGCTTGCATCCTCGGCGAGCGACGCGTACCATATAAGATCCCGTCGAAGGAATACTACGAGATGCAGCGTGCCTAGCGAGACGGAATGATACAGCACGTGCGTCGGTCCGATCGTCTCCTGCAGACTTGCTTCCCATTCAAACTTCTCCGAGCACGATTCCTGCGTGCCAAAAGCAAGGACGTCGGGTATATGCTCCATGTTAATCGGCAAAACGAAATCGTTAAGCTCTCTGGAAATGCGTAAGTAAATAAATGCATGAATATGCGCGGGCGCTATTAATACTTGGGTGGTGCTTGTCCGTTCATGTTCCACGTGCCAACAAAGATATGCACTTCTCGACGCGCTAATGTCTTTTCCAATTCCTTGCTGCCCAGCAGCGCATTCGTTCCCATTCGTCCTTGCAAGTAATTGCGCTGTCTCGCCTTAACAGTCGGTATTAGGTGTAAAACTTGCGCCGCCATCAGTGCCTTGCGTGCCAAACTGTTTGCACTGGACGGCGATCTAGTCACATTCGTGCCGTCCTTGAGTATCGTGTCATGCGACATGCTGCGCTCGGACAGCTTATTGTCCTCCAGCGGCGGCGTTTCCGTTCGTATGCTTGTATCCTCAACGCTACTGCATCGCCGTAACTGATTGAATGAACCGAATTCCCCATTTACCTGCAAGGACAAATGCAATATGAATGCGACAACTGCATCGGATTCCAACAATTATCATTTACCTGCAGTCGATTGCATTCTAAATCTGGCGACAGAAACGGTTTTCCCGCGAGTGACGGCGAAGGATTCATGCTGCACCCGCTCTCCGAATGCGTCGGGCTGATGTTGGATACGTCCAAGCTCAGTGGACGGCGCGATACGATAATAGGACTCTTCGGCAGATGCGATTCGTCCTCATTTGGCTTTTTGCGTCGAATTGTGCTTTGCGCACGAGTGATAACTATACCAACCGTGTTCTGACTCTTATTAGGTAACAACAGTTTTTTGATGCTCTTCTTCTGGCTGAGTTTTGAATTGTTCGGACTAGAATTTTCAGTTTCCATTGTCATAGTTTAATAAATTTCAATTAAAACGTCATATTGAACGAAGTATCGATTGTACGCGCGCTTTTCGCGATGCCGGAAACAAAAACTTTCAGAAGAGATCACATGACTCACACGCTGCACGCAAGAGGGCTTACAGAAAACGCGCTACTCTTTTGAACGTTCACGCGCGCTGCATTGGTCGACTAGGTTAATACCGTAATGTAGTGCTCATATTAAACCGAAACGCGCGGCACAGAGTGAAAACAAGTTGATGCAGATGTATTATTAACCCATCATCAGCAGCAGCACCATGATTATCCGTTCGATCGTGAATTATAATTAGATCTTTGATTCGCTGGAAGTCATGGTTAAGGTTATGCACCCCCGAGAGAACGACACGCGACGCCTACGCCGACTCTCACATGTCACTTGCAGCAGAAGGCTGGACGAAAGTTGCGAAACGCGCGAATTATCGTATGAAAGCGCAATTCATTTTATGTAACAAATGTGACGTTGCAATGTTAAAAACGTAGTGATCAGCAGCCCGCCCGCACGATTCTGCGTTGAATGTGACGACGCAAATGCTCCGCGCCGTGTTTGTATTGATGGCGGTTTTCAATTTTCTTGCCGCTGCCACACTGTCATAGCTCGCCGCTGCGTAATGGTGATTCGGCGCGATTTATTGATTGCCCTTGAATGCCTACATTTTTTTGCCTATCGTGGTGTTAAACCATGTGTGTGGAGGAGAGACGGCCACCGAGAGTACCGCGCTAGAAAACCATCTGATTTGCATGCCCGCAAGTGCGACGCAGCACGTCCCCACCGCAGAGCCGGCAAGCTAAATATAACCGACATCAGAAAGCACCAGCTTTCAATGCAGCCGCCGCCGACGTACATGACATGATGGACGAGTGCGTGATGATCTTGCCGAATACCTCGGAAACAACGTGAGTGACATCGATATTTATAAATAAGTACCATGCGAGATAATAGCAATTGCCTTCCAAATGTTTCTGGACTCGAACGCACACGCCATATCCGATTGCACTACAGCTGATGATGGCTGATCACAATAATACACAGGAAATGAAGGATCAAAAGCATTGACTCGATCGTTTAATTCGTTCCTTTATCACATTGGTTTCCAGAACCCCTGCTTACATGTTACACATCATTCAAAATGAAATTGATATGATTGTTGCATTCCTATTAACAAATAATCTTTGTTTTGATTCCGCATAACGCGTTACGTCCTTTAAAACTCCTCGTGAAACACATTCCTACGCTCCTCGGAGGTACTCAAACTAAAAGAGAAAAACGAATCAAAATTCACACGATACATATTAATCGCCTCATTCTAACACAATCCTCCTCACAAGGATAACGCTCTGAAGGATGATGCTATCAAGAGGTAATAAACTGTAAAAATATTGCTTGCAATAGAATGTTGAATATATCACTTACATAAAATGTATACTACACTTCTTATAAACAACAAAGGAAGAACTATTTAAATATTATCTTAGCACCACGAAAATTTTGGCTTGCGTTAAAATAGGGTAACTCACTCAGCTGATCAAGAGAATGCTACTCCGCAATTCAAGATTTCAATAAATTCGTTTCTTTGCCGAAATGGACGTTTGTGTGATTTGTTCATATTCCAAAAAAAGGCATAAAAACTACTACTCTTTTCTGCTCGAGTTGCCATGAGAAATATCATTGTTACTCGACCTAATCTTGTATTTACTTTGGAATTGGTAAATGTAGATACGAGGCCACAAACACTCGAATTATCTTATTGAGATTCTCCACCGTTCCCATATCAATTGCGTTCCGATTGTCCCTTTCCGTATGCCACACGTCTGGGAACGGAGTTGGAATGATATGTAGTATTGGCACCCCTAAAATAAAAATCATGACGAATTTTCGTTGTTCAAAGGAAAGTGCAATTCAATTTGAGTACCTCTCTCTAAAAAGGGAATGTGATCATCCTCAATATATGTGTTTCTGGCTGAAGGTTCAAAATACTTGTGCTTATGCGTCTGAAGCAGTCCATACTTAGCTAACGCATCCTCCGCCTTCGAGAGCACCAAGTAGTGCCGATCTGTTTGACGAAAATAGCTGTAGAACTTTGGCTGAGGCGTCCCTAAGAGATCTAATAGCATGAAAACATCCAATCTGTCCAGCATGCTGATGTCGTTCTTATTTTGTCTTTTCCCATGCCAACTCCTGGCCAGGTTTCTTGCCCCATAGATGGAATCTGTTTTTGTCCATGTCTTAAAAGCCTCTTCTCCATCAAGAAACAATAGCATCAGGCTTAAATCATCATTCTCCTTAATTGCATCAAGCTCACTCTGCATTGTTTTGATTAAATTGAGCATCATTGCACAGGGAACTGCTGAATCAGTTGCAGCTGAAATTTACATTTACATAAAGCAATTACTTATTTCATGAAATATCCCATCAAATCAGCTCACATACCTGTGAAATAGATATCATTATAGTATTTGCTATCATAGTGACAAGCAAGTACCAAGAATCTTTCAGCATTTGGGTTTAAAGTGCCAATGACATTCTTGAATGTTAGCACTCCATGTGTTGGCGTTTTCTCTTTGAACTCATTGTAATTGACTGTAAATCCATATTTGTTTAATTGCTCAACCAGATAGTTTTGAACCATTGTGTGATTTGGCGTATCTACCACCCTAGGAATAAGGATGGCATTTAGAACTTCATTGATGTGTTGCACATCAGACAGGCTTGATATGTATTGAATTTGCTTTGAATTAAGATCGTCGAAGACATGTCGCTCCTACAAGCTTGTAATTAAAAGAGCTACTGAAATAATCAATGCACGCCAGACCTTTCTCAATTTAAACTCACTAGTGGTCACAATATGTATGAACGAAACAATGAAAATAAATGAAATAATAAATCTCATTTTACTTGCTCATTAATTGCACGTTGCAAGCGATTTGGACGGTCCCTCTTGACCACTGTTACATTAAGAAAAACAATAAGTCCAAAAAATATTTAGCAGAATAGGTTAGGTCTGATTCGATTCGCCTGTGGTACACCTGGGTACAGCACTATACACTAGCTACTGCTCACTGCATGGGATGAATTATATGCGTGGCACCCGCGGCACCGCGCGTATCGGTTATAGGCAATTACGCCGCCCACGTATTTCATTCTTACATAGAGGTATTTCGCAAGGCATTTTTCTATTATCGTCGGTTTGATTAATGATAAGCTTAATCAATCTGTTGTCCTGTCAGGCCGACAGTTTCCACAACAAAGGAAAGTTAGTCACACGATTTATTATTGTTTTTTCGTAGTTATTCAAACATTTATATTATTATTCCTAAATAAATAGCAACGAAAACACGCAATATCGTGTTGAGATTTTTGACAGTATGGAAATCAACAGCATTCAAAGTGTCAGCCTCAGTATGCCAACATTGAGGAAACTCCTCCGGCATCCAATACAAAACAGGCACTCCTGTAATAAGGGAATTGTCCAACGATAAGACTAATTTAATACTTGATTGTTTGTATGTGATTCACCTCGTGCCAGGAAAGGCAAATGGTCGTCCTGTGCAGGTGTTGAGCCATGTTTATCGGCAAAGTATGGCAGCTGACGATTTCCCAAAAGTAAATTATGTTGCCGCAATAATGTCTCGATATAAATGAGTAAATCATACCTGAAAGCAAATCAATTAAATATTCATCAAGTAATACGCAAGCAAGCCGTTTACAAATTGTGCGTGGTTTCAAAGTAACGGTTAAAGACTACGTCCGGCGGGCCGAGTAAGTCGAGCAAAAGAAAGACCCGAATGCGTTGCAGCCTACTGGCTAAGTCTCCCTGATTGGTCGGACGAAAATCGGTTTCCCACATTTGGGCCAAATGTCGTGATCCGTACAAGGAATCGGTGTCCGTCCACCGAGCCTGAGCTTCTTCCCCGTCAAAGAATATGACCATCAAAGAAACATCCCGGTTGTGCTTGATGGACTCAAGGTCAGGTTGTAGTACGCGAATTAAATTCAATATCATCGCACACGGAACGGCCGAATCTATTGCGCCTGTACAAATCAACACGCTTTATTAACATGACTTGATTTCAGAGTTTTCGAGATGATCACCTAAAAATTCAAACTCGAAATACTTCGTATCAAAGTGCGCCGCCAGGACGATATAACTATCCGCGTACGGATTGAGTGTGCCAATAATATTTGTATACTGAACATTGCCGAATTTGATCGTCGGCGTCGTAAAACGATCAAGCTCGACACTAAAACCATGCTTCGTCAATTCTTGTATCAGATAGTTCTGAACGAAACGGTTACCTTCCGTTCCGGACAAGCGTGGTATCGTTATATTCTGTAAAACAGATGACATGTACGCAAAATCTTCGTGTAATGCGATTTGCTCGATTGTTTTGCGACGTGCACCATCCTAGAATGAAAATTTATCTTGCTACAACCATGATGCGACAATAAACGCATTCGTTACCGAGCACGACAGGATTAGTAGGAAACTAACCAATGTCTCATTAAGGCACATTGCTGCATTAGTTTAACTGATACTAAGGAAAGTAACATAGTTTCTAGTCCATATTTATTTGAAAGATTTCGCTTAGCCATTGAAATACAACAATTCGTCGTTCTGCTTGCCCCATTAACGAAATATAATTCATTCTTATCCAAGAAAAGGATATAAAAATGAAACAAACTCTGAGAGAACAAACAAGCATGCACGTAAAGTTCTAACCGCCGAACAGAGGCGCATGGATTATAGCAACGTATAAAAGTGATAGATATTAATTACTTCTGTCCCCAGCCCCACAAACCCTTCACGAAACTGGATATACCGACACCGCCGCTTTGCTTTTGTTCTTTCTTGCTGCCCTCGGCGATGTCTTTGAGTGTGCTTGGCATTTGCACATAGTTCAACGCCAGATCGTAGAACAGTGGTTTGGGAGGCACCGGCGTCATTGGAATAGGCACAGGAATCACGTTCGGATTCCTTGTTAAGAGTTGTGGATCCTCCCTGAATTCGTCCAAACGATCTAACAACGGTTTCTTGCTTTTGTGCTGCTTCTGGGGAATCGGTGGCGCTTCTTCTTCACATTTCTCCAGCGCGGCATGAGCGTGCGACACCGCCTTCTCGATTTCTGCTTTCTTGCACACCTCCGCCATCATATCTTTCAACATACCACTCGGCTGAGTCTTGCCGATCTCATTAAATCGTGAAATGCACAGATCAAATGTAGCTGTTGCCTCCTTCCATCGTCGGAAGACGGCATGGGTCTTAGCCATGTAGAAAGCACGTAAGACGCGGCACGCACAAATTTGATTTGAATAATTCGTTTGGGCGGTGGCGTTGGCTAGTAGAGGCTCGAATTGCATGAGTTCATTAGTTTGCTGGATGACAATATCTAGCAAACGGCACACGTCCTGCGACTTTTTCGTTTGGCGAATCAAAAGGAAATTGCGCTCTACAGTGCGATCGATGCGAATTGACAATAGATACGAGAGAACCAGTTGCTCTTTAGGATCCTTGCGCACTTCAGTGATGATATCTCTTAAATCAATAAACATGTCTTCAATAATCTTTATCTTCGCTTGCGTAGTTTCGGCGCGACTAATTGAGTCATCCAAACTCTCAATCGAAAGCAAAAATATCTTTACACGATCTATACGAATCGGTACATTAATACCAAACCAAGTTATTTGGTGAAGCACGGTCGCCGTCTTTTCCATCGTTTGAGACATGAGCGCATCGAAATTCTCCAAAATTCCTTGTGATCTCAGTTCCAATAAATCTACTGCTTTGTCATCACCAATGTTATACGCGCAGTACCGAAGACTTGGCGTGATTTCTTCGACACGTAGTGTGTATGGTGATTGCTCATCTTCAGGCAATGCAGATGCCAGTTTCTCATAGATTACTTGAGCTTTCTTTAAGTTCTCAGTTGCTTTTGCCCACAGTTGCAAGTCAAAGAGCAAAGTGCCTTGCATCCAAGCTACATAAGCTTGAGCCTCCAGTTTTGTTCTTGCATCACATTTGTCCAACTGCATGCATAAAATGTCAGTGCATTACTATATGAATTATTGGGTTGCTGACTCACCTTGCTTAATTCCTCAAGCAGGATAGAATAAGAACACGCCTTTCTAAGCTTTTGAATGAAATGAAATTTCTTCCTTGGTTCTGTATTTGCTTCCTGCTTCAATTGCATAGCATATGCCCAATTTCGTTCAGCCTGCATGAGTGGAATGTGCAGGTAACGAGCATCTCCTCTTGTATTAGTGATATGGGACTCATTCACATCTCGTTTCTTGAAGTGCCTGCGATCACCCTGGGGCAGCTTCAAGACATGTCTTAGACGTCCAATGCGCCGCGTACAATACCCACGATAACGGGAGTAATCACCATGCCGTAGTCCATGCTGCTGTTGGCAATCTTTAACCAGCTTCAAAACTATAGATACATTTAAGGACCATAACATTTTTCATATTGTGATAAAATACAAGCAAAACATATTGCCCAAAAGGATACTTTCAACTGTAAACAACACTTTCTCTGGGTGCGACTTGGTTGTGTCTCTTGTTGCTTTTGACATCATCTCTGGCACATTGTGATCAATTTCAGACACCACCATTCTTACCACCTTGGTTTGCAACCCAAATTATCGAGATTATCTGCACAGAACAATACTGAACCGAACACGAGGGCAACCACCAACTTTCACTTGATTACACCAGATTACACGTTGACGTTGACAGCAGGGGAATGGCATCCTCGCATAATCTCGTTTGCATCCACGCCATCTCTAGGAGTCA
>JARJDV010011220.1:0-13280 GCA_030264675.1 Anaulacaspis nigra | reverse complement strand
GTTATTACAATTCGTCAGTCATCAAGCGCCGTTTCAATCTGTCAACGGCCAACGACGACGACGACAACGATTCCGCAATGCAAGCCACACTTCCACCGCTCCAGACAGCGCATTTTGCCACCGCTAACAACCATCTTCTTCTGTCACCACCTATTTCGCCGACAAGTCGCGTTACCATCCTGCCAGGATCAACACCTCGACGACAGAACTGTGACGATGAATTCAATGCGCTCCCTAAAGGTATACTCTGCGTGATACGCTCATAGGTTGAATTGTTGTAAACAATTTTTTGCATTATTGTTTAGACCCGAGACAATGGAGTCGTGAGCATGTGCAACAATGGTTGCTGCACATGTCGAAGACGCACAACCTGAGCGACGTGCAGCACACGCGCTTCCTGATGAACGGAAAAGCGCTTTGCCTGATGTCGCCGTCGATGTTCATCAATCGCGTGCCGCTCGGCGGCAAGCTGCTCTACAAGGACTTCCAGTTGCGGTTGAGCGCCGCAATGCATTCGGCCAGTTCTGCGTAGGCGGCGACATCCTTTCACCTTGTATATTTGTACATACTTGAATTACGTTTCGGCACTACTAACTGCATACTTTATCGCTCCACAAGTGGTTCAGGCCACAAGAACGAACGAACGAACGAAAGAAAGTTTCATTCCAAAGAAAGCAGCAGCTATTATTATTATTGCACTCTGCTAGTCATGCTACAACATTGTTAGAGGCATTTGTAATCATTCCAAAGAGTTAAAGCGTTGTGCACCTCAACCTCAAACCAGTATCCTTATAGCTACAACAACTAGATTAGTATAACTGTAAACTATGTAGTTCTAGAAACCTAATTCTTAATATTCTAGTTAAGGTATTTATTATTCCTAAATCTGTGTTGGTAAATGGTTCCCAATGTGATATTACATGCGATTTTGTCATTGAAGAAAATAAAGTTTTTCACTCAATCATTCGACTCTTGCAAAAGCGTGCCATTTACGTGTCTCTTGACCGAATGAGCCTGATGCCATCACTGAATTGAACATCTGTTCATCATATCTCCTTGATGCCTCTTTTAATTCTCTATGCAGCGACTTTTGTTGTGCATTGTAACAATGCTCAAAGTGCAGCTTGCGTCAGCAATGAGCAACCAGTTGAAAAAGGCAGAAGCTAAGCAGGTGAAACTAGAGATGCGTTCATAATATGTTCACAGTGCCGGTCAACAAGAGCAGCTGTTGCCTAATTATTATTGGTCTTGTGCTGTTCTGTAACTTGAGGAATCAAAAAAGTGCAATCTGCACGCGTCATCTGACCAAATATAACTCTAAACGTATACTTATTACATGGCACGACGCGAAATTGAAAATATTCAATATATGCACCCTTTTCGTATTTGGGGTTAACCTCACTCTGTTATTATTGATTATGAGGGGAGAGAAAGATAAATAATTGTTATTTGCTTACGTTTTTTGTATTTCCCATGCACTTTGATCACACGAAACGAGTTAATAATTAATTTATTAATTTTGAGTGGAGCAAATCGGTTTGAATTGTTATTTTGCGTGGCACAGCACTTTCACACGCAGAGGGCGCTTACAAGGATTGACACACCCCCAATGAACAAACATCCGGAATTAAAATTGAAATCTTAAAGTAAGCAGAGGTTTTATCAATTATCTTGGAACGTTTAAGATCTTGTTAAAGCTTCTGGAGCAACAATGGCAAGCATTTACGAAAATAAGACGCACAAAAGCAATTCGCCGGATTTTCGACCGGATGCACTTCGTACGCAGTGGACAAATTGATCAAATTGACCGCACAATTTGAACCTGCATAATAAGTAAATAAGTAATAGCGGAAATTCGAATTCGTTTTGAATGGCTTTTCCTTTTCGTTTACGTTTTCGTTGTCTGCATCCTCCTCTTGGCCGCTCTTTGCGTCTGCGTTGCGCGCACACTGTGCATCTCTCTGTAGCAGATGCTTCCGGCTTACGCATATTTTCGTTCAATATCCCCCATTGTTGTCCACGGCACTCCTAAGGGTTGTAAACATTTTACGAGCGTTTTCCAGCATCATTAAATGCATAAACGTGACTTTTCATGCATTGCACGCATTGAACATGCGCAGTCTCTTGCATTCCAGAAAAAGTAATAACTACTTCTTCGTTAGGCCGCGTTTTACAACTCAAATAACAATATTTATAATTGCATTATAACAAAAATCCATTTCAAATTGGTTAAATTACTATTTCACGCTTTGATTAGCCAACTTTCTTGACACCTTCCGACAGGTGTCAAAGCAGTTGACATCCGTTTGAAAATGCATTGTGATTGCACGTATCGTGAGCATAAAAGGTGTGAGACAGTTCACCTGTAGCTTCGGAAGATGTAAATGGTTAAATGGTGCGGACAATTGAAAGCAAATTGCCCCGCAATGTCCTTTCTTAGCGTCGACTTTGTCGATGGAGCGGAAGCGCTATTTACAAATAAACATTGCATTGATTGTGCGCGGCGAGAGAGTGTCATGTAGGCATTGTACGCGTGGGTTAGGACCGGAAGGCAAATAACGCTTTAAATACGTACGCCTTCAAAAGATTCTTTAAGAAATATAACATAAATACTTTCGTATATTCGTTTGCCGAGCATATTATTGAGCCAATCACAATCGCGATTTTAAGCAAGACCGGATGTTGATGTTTACAAAGCCGCCAAGATTTTTGGTAAGTTTCCAAATTTTTTGCATGCACATTCTTTGCCGCACTGCATGTAAGTGTAGCACGCAAATATCGTAAGTAAATTGCTAGATGTTTGTCATTTCGATAGCCTTGAGGCGGGAAATTATTATTACTGTATTAATTGCGCGTACGTTGGAAATAAATAAAAAAATGGAAAAACGCAGGCAGATGAATAAAACCAATTATCATACAATTGATTGTGATTATATTAACACAACATCGCAACTCGGTGGTCCCCGGTTTCCGTTCACAGTGCGCGTTATTCGTTTGTTCAGTCAGTAAACCGGAAACGTGCGGCGTCTGCCCAACCACTCGATCAATTAACATATTGTTGTTTATTCATAACGCCCATGAAAATGCGTTTTCATATATTAATAGCCTCACTATTCTTATTCTTAAGTATGCTTGCCAGCCGGAAGCTCGACTAATTATGCTCTTTCTTAATGCAACTTCCAGGCGCCTCTGCTTAATAAACGCATACAATGCGCACTAACAGAATTTCCGGTTCCGTTTTAGTGAAACCGAAAAGGAAATTGCATTACATAATGAATTAATGCCAGACTATTTATTGCTATTATTCAACGTATTCAAGGTCATTAACAAACAATACAAATACTAACATATTATGATACCACTTTGAACTCCTAGAGGAATTTTTTGTAGGGTAAAGTTTGCGAAAACAGGAAAGCATAGTTTTTTTTTACATTTTATTATCATTTGTTTCCATAGACATACAGAAATATTCGTAATAACTAAAACATTCAAAGAAGTAACCTAATTACTTCTGATACTCTTTGGTCATTTCATTTTGAGGTTATTGGCATTAGTTTCGAAGTGCAACTAACTCCTAACGTGTTTGAAATTCCGCTGTTGTTTTCATACAACAACTCCAATTCGCCGTGGAGTTTTTCATCGCTGATTACAGTGCACAGCAGTAGCGAGACGCAGTTGGAAGTCTTTATAAAGCAATTTTCCTCCCAGGGGGACTCGATTACTGAACATTGCAGCTGACATCAAGCAGAGCGCTTTTCCGTTCATTGCAAATCGACTGGCTTTGATATCGTGGAGATTGTGCAACTTTGACATGTGATTCAGCCAAGAGTAGACGTTTTCTCTGCTCCATTGCCTTGGATCTAGGTAAAAGAAGAATAAAGTTAACATCATTCAAACTTGAGTATTTGCAGAGGAATTCTAGGTTATTACCTTTGGGAATTTTATTAATTGAATACTGTTGCTTATTCACGCTCGACTTCTTGATCATCATCATTGGTGTTGCAAAGGTGTTATCACTGTAAGTGGTTACCTCCATTGGGGCTGATTGAATTTCCATTTTCACACACACAACACAAGTAGAGTTATCGAAGGTAGATGCTAGTTTGCTGATATGCTCGAACATAAAATAGGTGACGACTTCCGGCCGTGATTTGACCGTCGATAAATCACTTTGGATGACGAAGTTTTTTGCGTAAGCGTTGACTCAGTCTTACGATCAAAGCTTGAGCTTGATACGAACGCCTTCACGTTTGATTTTCAACTGCGGTCTAGCACATGTCTCGACGGTTTTATGTAGGCGAGCAATTTCCACCTCCATGTTCTGTCTGCCAGGTTTCCTATTTACAGCTAAGGAATTTGCGGCCACATTCATAACGCCAGCACAGTTTACATCGATCACTTCTTTACACTTTTTGCGCTGCTTCTTTTGCCAATCAATTTTGGGAATATCAAGATATTATATTTTTAATGATGATGATATTTGTTTACTTGGATCAAACCAAACAAAATTCTATTAAAATATTCTTGCAATAAACAGCTCAATTTTAATGCCAATGACGCACGTGAATAATTTTCTTGGAACAAAAAATACTGAGATTTTACATAATCGCGCGTCAAAGCCTATTTTAAATAAGTAGGAAAATGTCTAATTTTTGAGAGAGCAAGACATTTTTCTTAATAAATACTGAAAATACTCAAGTTCAACAAAACAAAAATGATCAGCTGCCAAAGCAATTGAGTCTCCTTCACTGTTCTTTGATGTTACCATTGGTAACACCTGCCTTTTGATCCTCTTTCACTTCTTCATCTTCTTGGTATTTCCTTGATACATTTACCTGCATCTTAATTCTTTCCAGGTAATCTTTAAATTCTTGAGTGTTATTATATCAGCTTCCTCTTTGCGCGCTTTTCAACGCTTACGCAAAGGACGTAAAAATTCCATAGTTTTTGTTAGTTAAAAGTAAATTTGCCATAATTTTAAGTGTCGCCATTTAGCATATAATCAGCCACATGTTTATACTTATTGAAATTCCTCCAAATTAAAAATTTAAAACCGACAAAAATGTAAAAGCTTAAGCGGAAATTTGCTTTAAACGCGATAAAATAAAGTGCGTCTTAAAATGCCGCACGCACGAACACCACGCAAGCAGAAAGCAGTTGTGTGAAGCGATAATCATTTGATGAATGCCACGTGTTATCCTCCGCGACCAAAAAACAGGATCACCAATTATAAGCGGTGCATTCGCATCGATGCGCAGCAGTGCAGTAAACATGTGCGTTTATAAGCGGGTCAAAAGCCAAATGTCGCACATTTTTCCGCTTCTTGAAACATGAGCTCATAGTACATTTCTTCTCGACAATTTCCTTTTCAGGCAGATACAACTAGCAACTTCCTCCCTTTGGTAATCGGAGCGATGAATAAAAAATGCACCCAAAACGTTGCAACTATTAATCGCTTATCTGTTTATTTTAAATGTGAAGGAGATAAAGTGATTTTATAATTATGTCATTTGTAAGTACGTTTAACGACGTGGATACAATAAAGCCATAAATTAGAATGCGAAAAATTTTACTTGCAAAAATGTTAAAGTGATAATGTACAATACATAAACCTACACATTTAGCAAGTATAAACAAGTACTTCAAAAGTTAATAGTTTCGAAAATCCATGATAACGAAATATTTTTACAAGTATAATATTAAAGGTTGTAGACTGTGAAAATTGTTGTTGGATATGGCATCATTGAAGGCACTTAAACGCTAAAGTCTTTCAGTCTTTGCTCATTGTCCTTCACCATTCTCTGGAGACGTTCCCTAGTCGCCGAAGTTTGTTGTTCCTTCAGCTTTTCCTTGGCGTCGTTCAAATCCACCTCGCATTTTGTTAGATTATGATAAACTTTAATGTGTTTATCTTCGCCGGCGACAAACAAGTAGGCGCCTAGCTGATCGAACAACAAGCGTGAAATGCTGCCGCTTAGGGCTTGATCGACAACATGATGAAGTTCACCTAGGAGGCTCTTGTAGAAGAAGAGTTTTTCTCCCGAAGCAACAACCATCGTTTCTCCTTGTGGCGAAATTGCAACTTTTGCTTTGATATGTGGAATGCGATCATATTTTGCGGTCGAAACCAGGAATGCTTTGTCTGATACTAAAATGAATTAATCTATTATTATCATCATTGGAAAACAAAGTTAATATAAACATACATCTATTCAGTCGAATTGTACCATCTTGTGATACGCTAGCAATATGCCCACTGCGCCAACCATTCTGGTCAAACGCAATATGCTCAACTGCAGCTGAATGTCCACGAATGTCCAACTTCTTCGTGACAACTCCACCATCCACTTGCCAAATGGTCACCAATGCTGGATTGCCACACGTGGCTACATAACTTCCGCAGGGGGAAATGCACGCATAGTATGTTTCTTTGTAGCCTGTCTCAATTCGCGCCAATTCATGTCCTTTGAGGTCCCATATGATGACGCAATTAGCAATGGACGAGCATGTCATCATAAATTTGCCCGTTGCGGAAATACCCATTGCAGTTACATTCTCCGCGGTGAGCGCAAAATCCTTAGCAGGCGTTGCCTTCTTATCAACGAGCTTATATACTTGACACCTGTCGTCACCGCTTCGCTGAATGACGAACGCCTTGGTATCGGGCGACCAGCAGATATAACGTGCGTAGTCATACTCCACGTTAATGCGAATTGATTTCCGGTTAGTTGCTGTAATATCAGTCAAGTTCCATAGAAGTATCGCCCGATCTGTAACAAGGTATGACGACACAATGAGTATCACTGTAAATAAGTTGTTAAGTCGCAATTCAAGTGGAATAAAAGACGCAATTGTTTAAATTTTTGTAAAAAAATACTAAGTTTATTCACAATACATGTATGTATGTACTATAGTGCTACTGTAAACTTTTTCATATAGCAACTAATCTCTTACATTTTAAACAAATTTTTATTTTTGCGCGTTTTCTTCGAGGCCATCATATCATAACAAGATATGGGCCCCCCAATAAGTAAGTGTCCTAAACGCTTGCAGCACAAAACAAAAGTTCAATAATTTCATGAACATGCATGTGTTTAAAAAACAATAAATATTGAATGATGATAAAAATGTCTCGTGAATGCGTTTTAATGAATCGGAAAACAATCAGTGTACAGACATCGCATGCGCCACTTTCCAGAGCATTAGATCCATGGCAACTGTAGCGTCTTCGATGCTATCGTGACCCTTATCACTCGTTTGAATCTCGCGCTTTAAAATAGTAAAAGCAAGCTCCCTCAGCGATCGCTTGAACGGCTCGCCCATCTTATGCGGAAAGGCGAGCGCGGTGTCCAGACAATTCAAATGGATTAACTTTAGCGCGCGCAAATCGCTCTCGAGACTATGCCCAACGAGGATGCTATCCACGCTAATGAACTCGAGCAGATCTTGTTGCACCTCTTGCAATGTCTTCGCGCCCTGGAGGTGCGCGTAAGTGATGCCTGAGAAGCGCGTGTTATAGTCTATCACTTCATTCTCGGGCTGTACGTATGTGTCGTAGATGACGTCGTGGTTTGGTGCCACTAGCGTCACTTTGGCCAATTCGAGACCCATGTGCGTATATACCATTTCGCAGTCTACGGCGTAGATGCCGGGGTCGCCGACCTCCGTGTCCTCGTCGAGAGGCTGTGTGCGTACGAACGAATCGAGAATATTAGCGCCGGCGACGAGGCCACTCCACACGTGCAAGTGCGCCATTGTACAGCCGGCCGAATTGCTTGGCCAGCCGCAACAAGTGTACGTGTGATTACGGACGCGCCCCCAATGATAAACGCAACAGTCCTTCGTCACGTATCCGGATGGCGTTATGAAGAACTGTGATCGGCACCGCACGCATCGCCGTTGCATGGTCATCTCCTCCGTAAAGGTCATATGACGAATGTCATCCGCAGAGTCATCGCTTCCGCTGCTGTGACCACTATCATGCGAATTGCTACGTTGTTTGTACTGCTTATGCATAATAATCGCTTGTCCACCTCCGTCGTGCTGCATTGGATATCCGCGTTGCCAGAGCTCGCCGATTGGCAGACAATGATACTTCATGTGATACAGAAGTGCAGAATGCGCGGGATCACGAAATGTAAGTTTGCGTCTCTTCTGCTGAAGGATGCGACGTTTGGGCATCCTTTGTATCTGTGGCTCTTCCACTTCGATAAAATCGGGAGGGTCACCAGTCGGATCGGTGTTTATCCACTCGTCGGCGCGCGAGTGCAACGTGCGATTCACTGTAAACAAAACAAAATCCACATTATTTCACGTCATCAGTGATAGCGTTTATGTGTTTCTATAGTAACGGGTGATCAAACAACAATGTGGAGTTTGCTTTGTTTACTCCAACATCAATACGATTATAAACAAACAAATGAGCACAATTGACAATACCGCTCGTTTAAACACATACCATTTGCACATGTCAGTAGCAACTTTCCATTGTTTGAACAATCCATGTCTTGAATGTCTCCTGTGTGGCCCTTCAGCGTTGTAGCCAGCCACGCGTCCTCTTTGGGTTTCGTCTGCTTGTCGCTCGTAACTTCCTTGGCTTTCTTACTGTGGTGCTTCTTATGAGAGCTCGTATCCGCATCTGCAATCAAAAGTTAGGTTACCTCCATGCTATATACCGCGAGCGCGAGTTATAATTACGTTTTGCCTTCGCCTTTGTCGACTTCTTGGCTATTGTCGTCGTCGTAGCTTGACCGTCGCCGGAGTTGTGCGCGTTATCAGCGAGCGCCGAGGACGATGTTAAAAACTTGAACACAAAGCACGCGACTAGCGTGATGCCGCCGACCAGTATGCAGACGAGCACGTTCTTGTAGTCGCTGAGTAGCGGTAGCAGGGAATCAACATGACTCACTACCGACACAGTCATGATGCAAGTCGTTGTTTCTTGCGAAATACACGTTGTTCACGACGTAGCACGACTATGAATTCCTGATGACTAATGAGCGGCCGCTTTGTTGGGCGAGGAGGATGAGCATAGCACGTAAATTACACAAGCACGTTGCTTGAATGAGACACGCCGTGCGCGAAACGCATGCGCAGTGGGAGAACTCGTGGTTAATAATCGTCGGTAATTTTTGAATTATTTTTTGATGAAGAGAGCGCGAAAAGTTGAATTTTTGAATTAGCGATGTGTGCACTAATATGACGTTTTGCAATTTTGCTGCCGTCGTTCATTTACAGTTGTCATCACAACGCAAGTGTTTTGTTGAAATTTGTTTGAATTTCGCAAACTGAATTCGCAAATTGCGCACGGCACACACCGATGATACTACCAACACGAAAGTTGAACTAGGACTGGCTTGTAACACGTTTCCGATGGCGAGTTTATACTACGAAACTTCACTCAACAAATTCCCAGCAGGGAAATTCACTTCGAATTGTTTTAATTACAAGCGAACGCGTATCACTCGAGTTTTTCCGATTTTTTCGACGATTATATCAGGCGTGAGATTCCAATAATATCTAATGCGACTTGCTTTTAGTAGCGGCGTATTATTTCTTGCAAAGTATTTTATGAGCGAATGCCAACGAAGAACCGTTTTTTCGTAACGGCATTTTGTTAATGCTCTTTTTTTCTCTCGCTATTTAATGCAATTTTTCGGACAATGACTCGGCGGCCCACAAAGGTCACTCAATATTTGCAGATCACACGAGTGCGTGCATCTGCTTTATTTTAGATCTTTGTACGTATTAATAACTTGAATGCGCAGCATAAAAAGTAAAAGTTGCTCCACGCACTTTCATCTCGACTTTCTTTTCGCTCTGGCGTCGGTCCGACACATTGTAACATGAAAGTAAACGATTAAACAGAAAATTTCTTTTATTTCTCGTATGATTTTTGGGGATTCGAGCGGCAAAGCAACAACATATTATTACTTAGCACAAATATTTACAATGCTGCGTATAAAAATACGTTACGATTATAATTTTGCATCGTGCATTATATTTATAAAGCGTCTGTTTGGCTGATTAATGTGTTATTTATTTATAAACGAAGATAACGCGAGCTGTGCAACGTTCATTTAAACGAGTTGTTTCAACATATTTTACATAAAAAGATGTTGACATCAACACGTTTCGCCAATTCCTTCTATTATGATAAGAACATAAACAATAGCGAACCACTCATTGCAAAATGTTAATGAATCGTAACAAGTTTTTTAAATTTGCATTTCTACGCAGTACTGGCAAATTAATTTTGATATACGGTGGAGACATCTGCATTGAGTTATCAAACTACTGAAAAAGTATGCGGAGTTGCCTATAATTGATTTTTTAGAAAAATAAATCTGACAAACCAAAACAATAAATGTAAAGCACACGATGTGCTTGTACTATGATAGGAATCCACCGATCGCATGTATTTGCCACGTGTAGATTCGTTTCGAAGGCTCTGTACATAGATCGGTGGCCACCAGCTCCAGCGCGTTCTGCTGTTAGGTTATGTCGGCCTGATCGGTGTTTTTCAAACCAAGGTGCAGGTGACAAGAGCAAGTCGTCAGGTAATTCGAGTGCACAATCTGCTGAGATGAGTAAAAGCAGTCTCAAATTATCACCGAAGCAGTGTGGTAAAGCAAAGAAAGTACAGGTAACAATACCCACCTTAGCAGACGTTCAGAATGTGCGTTTTGTGGAGCTACCAACCCCGACGAAGAGTAGCCGTGACAAAAAGGAATACAAAGTCATACGGTTAGAAAATGGTTTAACTGCTTGTTTAATCTCTGACATGGTAAAATATCATCTTTCAATTAGATGCCTTACAATAAGAAGTGCCTTTTCTAGGACTCGCCTGATGCAAATGAGAGCTCAGGTGATGAATATGAATCTGATTCAGAGTCTAGCAGTGGGCTTGAAGAAGAGGAAAGTGAAGTTGAGAGTGAACCTGAACAGGTGATGCATATCTGATCTTAAAATGTGAATGTAGTTTTTTGAAGTTTTCATTCAAGGCTGGTGAATCAGATGTAGAAGTGAAAAAAGTTCCTGAGAGAAAAATGGCAGCAGCTGGTCTTTGCATTGGTGTGGGCAGTTTCAGTGATCCTCCAGAAATTCCAGGCATGGCACATTTCCTGGAGCATATGGTGTTCATGGGCAGTGAGAAGTTCCCTGAGGAGAACGACTTTGATAAGTATATCAGCAAACGCGGCGGTTCTGACAATGCGTCCACTGATGTAGAAACAACCACCTTTTACTTTGAATGTCTAGAGAAATATCTATATAAAGCCCTCGATAAATTCGCACAGTTTTTCATTGCGCCGTTGATGAAGCGCGAATCAATGACCCGCGAACGCGAGGCGATCGAAAGCGAGTTCCAAATGGCCATACCGAACGACTCGTATCGGAAGGAACAATTGCTTTCCGGACTATTCAACTCGAACGTTCCTGTTAATCAGTTCACATGGGGCAATCTAATCACATTAAAGGACAACGTCAGCGACGAAAAGTTATACAGCGAGTTGCATGCATTTCGCAAACGCCATTATTCCGCTCATCGAATGACGCTGTGCATTCAGGCGCGTCTGCCCATCGAAACATTGCAAACGTACGTATTGAATTGTTTCAAAAATGTGCCAAACAATAAACTCCCAGCGGTGAACTTTAAGCAATATTCGGACATCATTTATGATACACCGAACTTTAACAAAATCTACTATATCATCCCGAATAAAAATTCAATTTCTGTGGATTTAACGTGGGCGTTGCCATCTTTGCTTGATATGTACAAATGTAAACCGCATCAATACATTTCATGGTTGCTTGGCGATGAAGGTAAAGGCTCACTTATTTCGGAGCTGCGGAAGAGAGTTTGGGCTCTTGGAATATTCTCGGGAAATGGAGAAACTGGATCAGAACATAACACAATGTATGCTTATTTTACGCTCACTATCATTTTGACGCAAAGCGGACTGGAACATTTGTTTGAAGTAATCAAACTTGTGTTTTCTTATATCAATCTACTCAAAAAAGTCGGTCCTCAAGAGCGCATCTTTAAAGAGATACAACTTATTGATGAAACGTCTTTTACGTTTGCTGATGAAACTCCAGCAGTTGATCTAGTTGAAAGTTTAGCTGAGAGTATGCAGTTTTATCCAAGTACTGATTATCTAACTGGGTCCGAATTATACTTTGATTATAATCCGGATGCAATTCAAATGGTATTAAATCATTTACGGCCCGATAAGGTAAATATCATGGTGCTCAACAAGAAAATGCCGAAGGATATTTTATGCGATCAAACTGAGCCTTGGTTTAAGACTCCCTACACAACAAGAGATATTTCGAATACTTATTTAGAAGAGTGGACAAATGTGGAACCACTGCCGCAATTCAGTCTTCCAGATCCGAATCCGTACCTCACTAAGAATTTTTCGCTTTTGCCGACCATACGAAACAATCCGGATTACCCTGTTAAACTTGTCGGTAACGAAAATCTGGAGTTGTGGTATCGATTTGATCAAAAATTCAAAACGCCAACCGCATATTACTATTACTATTTAGTGACTCCAATGGCTCTCGAATCACCGATGAATTCATGCATGCTTGACATGTTCTTGAATTTGCTCAATATTCAAATCACTGAGGAGGCATATCCAGCACAAGTTGCGGGACTGGAATACAAGTTTACATCCGGTGATAAAGGAATGTATTTAAAAGTGAATGGTTACAATGAGAAGTTGCCTGTTTTAATTGAGCTTCTTGCGAAATATTTAACGAGCGTATCAAAGAATTTGACATCAGAAATGTTCACCGCAGTTAAAGAGAGTACAACTATGCTCTACTATAACAAATTCTTAAAGCCAAGCACGCTTAATAAGGATCTGCGCCTATCTTTGCTTTTGAATACTTATTGGCCGCCAATTGAGAAGTATGCTGCAATCGAGAAAATAACATTTGAGATGATGAAGACGTTTAGTGAACAGTTTATTAAAACTTTGTATATTCAAGGCTTAATTCAGGGTAATGTTGATCAAGAAACTGCAATAAGCACAACGCTAAAACTTGTTGCGGATATCAATTATCAACCGTTATTAGCAAATACTTATCCTAAGGTATTTTATATCAATTGTCATCTTGAACTATTTTCTAATTTTGTGTTTTTATTTATCAGATACGTATTGTTCAAATACCGACAGGCGAACATTGTATACGGTGTCAGTTATTTAACAAAAATGATACTAACTCATATATTACCAATTATTATCAATCAGGTCCTTTCAATCTGAAGA
>JARJDV010011214.1:0-25121 GCA_030264675.1 Anaulacaspis nigra | reverse complement strand
TCTAAAATTGCACATTAGGTTGCCTATATTTATTTTTCACACCAATTACCGAGGTCGCCACCGTCAAAACCTGCCTATTAGGTTGACTATGTTGATTTTTAATGAAACCGTTTTTTTAAATTCAACATAACCTGTTAAAATTTGATGTTTTTATAATATTCAAATAAAATTGTCCGTGCAACACGTGTAATTTAACTGAATATAAGTTTAAGGCGGAATAACAACTTCACCAATCATCGAGGTCGCCATTATCATAAATTGCATATAAGGTTGCCTATATTTATTTTTAACACCAATCACCGAGGTCGCCAACGTCTAAAATTGACTATTGCGTTGCCTATGTTTGATTTTTGATGTTTGTTTTTGATTTGCCAAATACTGAACAAATAACAACAATTGGGAGTTTATTGAATTTTATGTAATTGCATTTATTTGATTTAGGCCATTTTGGTCGTCGTTTTTCGGTCAAACCCAACTCACCATCAGTGACAGCGTGCGCGCGCACGTAATAAATATTTACACAAAACTAATTAAAGCGCTTTCGTGCAGGTTTGTACAGACCCTGATTAAAATTAATTAGTTTTTATTGTGCGCGCGCCTCGCAAGGATTATAACGAGGGTTTGGATGTGCGCACCACGTTCGGAGGCGGCGGCGGCGGTGAAAAAGGTGGAAAAACGATTTCGTAGGGAAATTCAATTCGGGCTGTAGCAATCTATAAAATAAATGCGCGAAATAAACACGTAGATAAGCGAGCGAGCGCGAAAATTGTTTATACCGGTGTTCGCCGCCCAAATAATAAAAGCTGCTGCCGCCGCCGCCGCCGTTGCGAGCTTTCAATCTGCGAGAAGCGGAAGCTTCGTGCACTGTTGCGCTCGCCGCCAGCCGCTTGGAAATTAATTGAAAACGCGCTGTCGTTATGTGTATGTCGGCGGCGGTGGCGGCAATGGCGACACTGCCGCTGGCGGCGCGTTTCGTTTACACAAGAACTGATGGCGTGCGGACGGGTGTGGCTGTTTTGATGGAAAATGTCGTTCAACAATTAAACCTTCTCGATGTGAACGCGAAAATATAATTAAACTTTTACTTAACGCTCGCGCAAACATTAAATTATGAAGGTAAACACTTTTTATTTGTTTTCATCTAGTTGCAAAATGGAAATGCGGAATTAAAAATATGAAATTCACGGCGATAAATTGCCAAAGCGATAAATTTCAATCACTATTTTTTTCGCGCTGCTGATTTATTACGTACATAACCTCAACATTTACATATCGACAGCAGGTCCATTGTGTACGCATATGCAAATATTTCACCACCCGTTGTGCGCACGCGCCACTATTATATTGCTGGGATTAAACTATTTAGCACGCATAATCCCCCTGTATCATTGCATCACTTCATGGATGATATGCGTTGTCATCCTTGAAAAGTCCGCTGGGATTAATGGCTTTATCCATGTGTAATGCGAGTGGAACAAATGGCGCCCCCAATGGCGAGTGACTAAGGCTTTGCTTGCATCCAACTTTCGAAATGAATGTTCGCGTTGCTATCAAACGAGCAATCGGGGCCTAACTAAGAGTGCTAAAAGATATTAAAAGAGCGAAAGGGACGTTGTGCAAAATATATCTCTCACAACCCTTAAAACGCATGACTCAGTGTGCGGGCATAAAATTGCATTAGCGCGCCCATCATATCCTGTGATTAGGTTATGTGTGCACAAAATTCCAATTCGATTTCGTTCGCAAATAGGCCGAGCCGAGCCGAGCGATTCTATTTGAATTAATATAGTCCAATCTCTCTGCTTCAATCTTTCGGATTAGCAGCAATTTCGCTTATATAATCTTGGGATTATAATTTCCTAATCTATATTTTCCAATCCCTTTTAATGATAATGGTAATTTTTTAAGGTTATAGTCTTTCTCGGCAAAAAGGTTAATTTTTAGGTTATATATAAATTATAGTCACATAGCGTGAATTCATTTGAAACAAACATCAATATTCGTTGACGTGTTTGTGGAATATTTGTTGAGGTTATGTACAAATGAAGTGCATGCAACACAAAACGCAAGCATACACGCATTCTATGGCGTCGTAAAAATGAAATAGGTAGTGGTGCTTCCTCGTTCCACATGGTTTTGATATGCACGCCGAGCACGATGAATGTGCATATGTAAAATAACAGAAAAAGATGCACGCACGCACACACACGTTGGCGCTGCATGCAGAATCCAATTTGAATATTCATGCAGTTCGTCGGTTGTTGGACGGTTTTTTTTGCCCACCCCTTCGTTGCGCATGTGCGACCATGCACGAAAAACGATATTTCATTGTTTTACGGCGCGCCCGATGCGCATACAATTAGCTTACTCCTCTTATTATTCCTGCTTCTCAATCAGTGCCGCACGCGTGCGCAAATGAAGCGCGGTGATTCACTAACAATGTCTACATTACCGACATACTAATAACATATGGCGCACTTCCGCCGGAAATTTCCGTTTTTATAATGCACGCTGCATGTGCATTAAAATTCCTCAGCGGTGTTAACCGCATATCAAACACTGGAGGCGGGGAAAAAACGCGTGTGTGTGTGCAACGTGAGTGCATGCAAGCGAAATTGATTTTCATCGCTTCGGTTCGATTCAATTGCATTCGTAATTGAAAGATAAAAGCGCATCGAATGCGCGGCAAAAACGCGATTTATTGCTTTCCCCTTTTTGCGTTTGCTGCTTGCTACGTGTGCTTAAGCACTGTGCGGTTTAAATCCGGCTCAACCGGCTCAATTTCCTCGCCGAGTGTTTTGTTATTCCTTGCACCATCAATCGCACTCTAGTTTGTTTACGCGCATGCGCGCGCGCGTGCGCACCCCGTAACACCTTTTTATTTAGATTGAGCGGAATGCTCATTCCATTCAAATTCAAATCAGGCGTGCGCGTGCGCGTGTGTGTGCGTTAGTCATGAAGCCAACTAGGTTCGTTTACAATAAGGGTTGTCACCCGGCTCTAAACGGGGTGGCCACCCTTTTGGCGTCGCTACCGCCTGGACGATATATCAATACACTACACTAGCGTAGGACTCTCCAATCAATTCCACTCTCCGGTCCGTTGTCCTCGCTTTTTTATGCGTCTATCAGCGCTTTCGGCTCGAGAACCTTTAAGCTAAGGGGGACGCTCATTCAACGCATGTGTGACGTTGACCGTGCGTGTTCGTCCTTTATCGTTTTCTTTACGTCACAGTTGCTACGCGATGCACTCGTTCGTTCTTTTGAGTTTGCATTCGGCCCTTGATTGAATATGATACAAGTGCGTGCGTGCTTGTGATGACTAAGACGACGATGACGACTTCTGTGCGCCCCTTCTCTAATGGAATTTTTTTTATAAAGGGGATGTAATTGCAACCAAGTTTGATAAACTGCATGCAATTATATCCATCATAACTTTTCGTTTAGCCTGCCTGCTGTTGATTTAATTTTCATAATGCATTCAGTGACTCATGTGTTTGCACTTTAAATTTCTTTCCCTATATTAAAAAGAGGAATTTGAAAATGATTTAATATTTACACTTTTTTTGATTAAAATTTCTGTTTGCCTAATTTCGCCTGAGTAAATACATAATTTATTGAGGCATTTCAATTTCCGTTTTGTTATTTCCATGAAAGTTGAGAATTAATAAAAATTTGTTGCATATGGAATAAATTAATTCCGGGAATTAAAACGAATGACGAAAATGTTTATTAAAACGAAGCGGATTGTTTGTATTTATGCTTTAAAATTTAAAATACACTACAGAGTTTAAAATCGCATTTAACCTGAATAGAGCTGAAAACTGTCATAATCCGCTTTTGTTGCATTTATTTTCTCTAATTAAAGAGTAAAAAGTTGCCATTTTAAAACGACTAAAGTACATTTTCACTATAATTACTGTTCTACTCTGTAATTACTCTAAAAAACGGAATTTATTATAGAATAATTAGCTTAACTCGTTAGATCAAGAGCTGCAACCAATTAAACACCCTGTGAATAAAGTTGCCTATCAGAGTGGTGAATTGGTAATTAAGTTAGGCAACCATACTGGTCGATAGTGGGCTATAAATAAATTGATAGCACAAATAATATTAGAATAATTTGGAAATAACAAAAAGTTAAGTGCTTCGAACATAACCAAAAAGGTAAAAAGTCAATAAATTTGTTTTTTCGAGTATCTGGCTGGAATTTATGTGTTAAATTACACATTGTGAACGAACCGTTAGCAAACAAAGAGCAATACAAACCAAATGAAACTTTAAGGAAGTGTGTGCAGTGCATATAAACGTCAAAAGTCAATTATTTATTATTGAATGAGCGCTAAAAGTGCATCGCTCGAAAAGCGAGCGCCAACCTACGCGTCGCGTTGCATGTTGTCGGCTTGGCGCGTTCTTCGTTTGTTCCATCCACCTTTCGGATGAGACGTTAACGTGAAAGCAATGTGTGACTCTTCTTTCATTTCATATGTTAACGAAACGCATACAACGACGTGCGCTCAATAAGAACAGGAACAAGTACAAGAACGTCGACGCGACAACGAGACGATGAGCGAGGCTTAATGTTAATCACGACACCAGCGGGCTGTGGCGATGGTAGTGCTGTCTCCCCCCCTCCTCTGCTCTTGATACGATGCGAGTCGCACAACTGGCATCGTTTTGCGCTCTACTTGTCGGCATTAGCAGCGCTAATCCAAAATTGCAATATTACGAATTTAATTGCCTCCGTTTCGCAACCGCGCGCAGCATGCCATCTTCAAACGTCATTCGCGAATAATAAGACGCGCGCGCGCCAACGAGATTATGAATTTCCTACCATCCACTCTGCGCACCCGTACTATTGCTTATTATAATCTTGAGCTTCAGCTCCATCCGATTCTAATCTGTAATGCGCGTCCTAATGAAACGTTATTCTACGAACTGACTTTGTCAAGTGCAATGCGAAATCGCGCTTCTCCTCTTCTTCTTCTTTTCGTTCACGTTTAATTTACGCACGGACATATTGACAAATTGGTCTAACCCTAAACGTAATCTGTTACTCTTGCGTTTATTAGACTTTCAATTAATTAATCAACTTCCTGCTCTTTTGAGTTAGGTTAATTAAATTTGAGACAAATTTGTGCAATAATCAAACACTTTATAATTTTAATTAATCGTACGGTAATTCGTTATGTCATCTGCAACTTTATTCACTGAGTGTTTAACTGGTTGCATGTAAGCATTATTCATGTTAAATTCATTTCAATTTTGGCAATCGATATCGATAGTACTACATTTGATAGGCAACTTTAATCACAGAGTGTGTAACTGGTTGCATATAAATTTCACTTTTATATTATTTCTATTAAATGTTGCAATAGTGCAAGCTTTGGTAGGCAATTCTATTCGCAGAGTGTTTAACTGCTTGCATATAAAGCTGACTTTGTGATTTGTTTATTAAAATCATCGGCATCTACTTTGATAGGCAACTTTATTTAGTTGTATATAAACTTTATTTTATATTATTCTTTTTAATTTCATTGTATTTTAGCAATAGGCAACTTTAATCGCAGGATGTTTAACTAGTTGCATATAAAGTTCATTTGCTTATTAAAATTCAGCAATCCGCATCTATTTTGATAGGCAACTTGTTTTTCATGATGTGTAACTAGTTGCATATAAACTTCATGCCAGGCAACTTTATTTACAGAGTGTGTCATTGGTTGCATATAAAGAGTAATTTTGAAATGTTTGTATTAACAATCACCATTGTTATAGAGCACAAGTCGGGCGGAATTGTTTGAACATGAAGAATTAGGTACTTTAGTTTTGCTGTTGGCACCACCATCATCAATGCAGTGCAGTGTGCTGCCGGAAGTAAAGCCGCTTGTTGAACAAGTGAATCGCACCGGGACGCGTGGAGGCACAATGAACGGTGGTTGAAGTTTTGGTAAATTGCCCTCCTCTCGTCATAATGAAGCGCGAGCGCGCGTGGACTTGCAAACAACAAGTGTTTTCACGTGCCGCTGCAGATGATCTAATTATACTCGGTGTGGTTGTTTCCGACAGTCACGCGTTCCCGCATTGACGCCGTGCACCCGAACAAACGATTTGGACCCTCGAATTAGATAAACAAAATGCGCACGAAGTGGCGACCCTTGACGCGCCCAACACGTTTGCCGTATTAAGTGGGGGCTTAAGCAGTTAACGGTGCATAATTTAAAAGTTGTGCTAATGCGTTAATTTGAAAGAAACTAATGCTACCGTAATGGGTATTTGATTGCAAATAGCTTCTCGCATCATCATCTGCACACGTTCGACTAGTAGTGGTGGTGGTGGTGGTGATGATGATGGTGGTGTCTGTCTGCCGCCCCAGCAGGAGTGAATGCCGCGTTATCGCTTTGCGTACAAAGCGATTGCATGTAGCGTTCTATACAGTATGTAGAGCATAGACACAAAGTGCGGAATTGGATGCGAAGCGCACGCGACTGCGAGAGATATCGATCTCTGTTGAGTTGGCGCCCCGGATGCGGCGGCGGGCGCAAGCACATACACACAACATCCACACCAGCCGACTGAATGGCTTCTCTCGCAAACTATTTTATGCGCTCGGCCGTGCGTTGCCTCAGCCCCAACTTCGCTTTGCATCGACGACTAACGCCTAACGCCTAAAAATAAATAAAAAAAACCCTTGCCTGAAGGGGTATTCATTGCATCAGCGCCACCAGTGTCGTACCTTTGACAAATTATATAGGATGCATGAAAAATGCTGAATGACGTTTCTTTTTTGTAGTTATGACAGTTCATAGTCGCCAGTGTTGCCAACATAATAAACATTAAGCAGTTTATTAGTGGGGGGGGGAGAAAATGACCCTTATTTTGAAAAACGCAAAGGCGATTTAACGTTTTGGTGAGAGAGATTGAAGGATCGCCGGTTTAGTAATAATAATAACGTAAATTTCCTCTCGGCTGGCGCATAAATTGCGCAGCGCAGGAATCCTCTTAGAAGGAAACATAAACAAGGCGATGAGTGTTTTCAGGGAAGCTTAAAACTATAATAAAATTGCATTTGGGGCCACGTTACATAATAGCGTCGGTGTTCGTCGTAATGAAAATAACTTCATTAAACGCATTCACCTGACTATGGCCTGACTGCCACCGCCACCACTGCCGCCGCCGTTGCCGCCTTTGCGCATTCAGTCGATAGAACAAGAGGCGCTTGTTGCTGCCGCTATCTTCACATAATGCGGGCAAAGCACTTTACATAATTTAATATCTTAATAAAGTCTGTTGGGAGAAATTGCTAATTTTCCGCTGGCGAAACAACAACGCACCAGGCAAGATGCTGCTGCTGCCGCCTCCGCCACCGCCCACCAGCGGAAAGTTCGCGTTCCCTTGGAATGGTATTCGATGCGCGCCTGGGGACAACACAACTCCAACATCGGAGTTGAAGATGGCTTCGTTGCGGAAAAGAAGAACGGCACATGTCGTACCGACTTAGTGCAACAACTGAGTGTTCCGAGTGCACTTGAGTAATGCCTGCTTTGTATGCGTACTCGCGCGCAATATGTGTCCCAGACGCGGAAAGTGCATGCCGTTCCTCGCATACCAAACACCAATACGTCACGCACTTGCGAGGAGGAAGCACGTTTGTAATGCGCACGCAAATGTTATGCGGAGCATATGCTTCGAGCGCGTTCATTTTCACATACTTAAAGCGTAACCGCCACTTAAAGCATATGTGTATGCTTTGCACTACACGCAGCAGCCGCCTCTCTGATATATGCGTTTCATATACGCAAAAGACTCGTCGTGTAAACAAACAGGCTGAGGCAAAGAGTCACTTAAATGTATAACGAACGCGTGCGGAAGTCGAAAAAACCTGTTAGCACAAACACAGGCGCATTTGCATATGCTTGTCGAAGAAGCGCCTGCTGTATTTGCATAACGCACCGCAATGCAAACTGTGTATGCATAACACATATTCTGTTTATTTTTACAAATTGCCGACGATGTTTAATGTAAACGCATCACGTACGTTTTTTTGCAACTTAAATTCCGTTTAAGTTTGCCCGTTTTGCTCTAGTTGGACGTAATTTATTCTGGAATATTTTAGAATGTTTGATTGGTTGCCTAGTATTTATTTAATCATTCATTTGGATTAAAGCCGGAAAAGCCATTTTAGGGTGCTCAACCCTAAGGGACGCGGAATAATATATCCTGTCTTCGGAATCACAATCCCCACCTCAACATTTTAACCTAAATTTTGAGTCCATTTTTCAAAGTAAAAAGTCTCATCTTATTGTCCGTCAAATACGATCATTTAATTTAGTAACCAACGTAGTGGTAAAATGTTAGGTTAAGTTAATCTTAGTATATTTTAGAATGTTTGATTGGTTGCCTACTATTTATTTAATCATTCATCTGCACTAAAGTCGGAAAAGCCATTTTGGGGTATTCGACCCTAAGGGACGCGGAATAATATATTCTGTCTTCGGAATCACAACCTGCACCCCAACATTTTAACCTAAAATTTAAGCCCATTTTTCTAAGTAAAAATTATTGTCTTATGGTCCGTCAAATGCGGTTATTTAATTTAGTAATCTAGGTAGTAATAAAATGTTAGGTTAGGTAAATCTTAGAATATTTTGGAATGTTCGATTAGTTGTCTACTATTTATTTAATCATTCGTCTGGATTAAAACCGGAAAAGCCATTTAGGGGTGTCGAGCCTCAAGGGAGGCAGAATAATATACCGTATTATACGGACAACAACACGCACCCCAAAATGATAAGATGATTTTTAGGAAATTGCGTTTACGAATATTAGCGTCTCAAGCCGCACATAAAATTTAAGATTATTTTTCTAAGTAAAAACTTTCGTCTTATGGTCGGGCAAATACGATCATTTAATTTAGTAACCGAAGAAGTGGTAAAATGTTTGGTTATGTTATTCTTCCAATATTTTAGAATGTTTGATTGGTTGCCTGCCATTTATTTAATCATTTATCTGGATTATAGCCGTAAAAGCCATTTAGGGGTGTTCACCCTTAAGGGACACGGAATAACATATCGTATTATCCAGACTACAACACGCACCCTAAAATTTTAAAATGATTTTTGCGAAAATGCATTTACGAATATCAGCACCCCAAATTTAAGGCCATTTTGCCAAGTAAAAACTCTCGCCTTATGGTCCGTTAAATACGGTGATTTAATTTAGTAGCCTACGTATGTATGCATGTTTGTTTAGGTTATGTTAATCTTGGAATACTTTAGAATGTTTGATTGGTTGCCTACTATTTATTTAATTATTTATGTGTATTAAAGCCGCAAAAGCCATTTAGGGTGTTCGCCCTTAAGGAATGCAGAATAATATAATTTTCATAATCTAAAAAGTGGTTTAACGTTAGGTTATGTTGAATTTATTATAGAAATACCAACCATAAAAGAAGTTTTGTCATTTCTTTTTACTAGAATATTATTTCATCCAATTTTTCCCATGCAAATTCCATTTATTTTGCGTCTAGATCTTCGTTTTCTATGATTTATGCTATTATCTTCATTCATTCACATCAATGAATTTTCTTCCTGGCGAAATCTATTCTTATTCCACGTAACTTTCTATTGTTGATATTTCAACATTTCCTGAAGTTATTCATGCTTACGAATATTTAGTGTGCTCTTCTATTATTTTCATATTTTCCACCCAGGCGGCAACAACAATCTTGAATCTGGAAAATAAGTTTCTTGAGCAGAAAGAAAAGAACATGATATAATCCAGTTTCGTAGACGAAACGATCTGATAAGTACGCATCTAGAATAGATTGTGTCATTAGACAGAACTTACAGGGTTGAGATTTATACGAGTTGCAGTTGTTTTGCTGTTGTTTCGCAGTGCACATAAATGCATGCCAGAAGGTCAGATAACGAATGCAAATACCTCGCTTGCCACTGGCGCGCCACTTTATTTGCAAGACGATTCGTACGGACAGCGATGCGCAAGACCCCATGCAATTGCGAGTGGCTCTTTACGAGCTGAAGAACTTGCAAAGACTTTGTTTATGCAATAAAATCTGAGCGCCGCGCGCGCGCTAACTCGTTTTACTGTTCACTGCTGCGTGTAGGGATTTGCAAGAGGGGTGCTATACAATTCATACGTACTTTGTTACCGCCTGCGTCGCTGTGGTTGAAGCGCAAATCTTCAGTGCATTGTTGCTGTTGAGAGCAGAAGCTCGCTGAATATTCAACGTGTATTTCGTCTTCTTCAATCATCGAGGGGCACGCACATCAGCATGCAAAGTGTGTAGCTGTGCGTATGAAACGCGTCCGACATGAATCAACTGCGTAACAAACGAGATATGAGAACTGTCAGTGTAAAGTTTGCGTTTTCACCGCTGGCCGCGCTCACTGGAAAAAATAACATTATGTGAGAAAACCTAACCTCACCTCGCTTTTTGTGCAGCATCACAGCTGGCTGTTGAAAGTGATAAATTTGTGAAATTCATGAGAACGTTTTCGTTTTGCCGCTTTTGCACACACATTGCAAGAGGCGCAGAAATGTTTATACGATCGAGCAAAACTCACCTCTAAAGCGGTTATTCCATTAGAGCGATGGACGATTGAAGCGAGGGCGTGCACGTCGTGTGCGCGGAAACATTTTCACTTACTAAAACATTTCCAGCTTAATTGTATTTTCGTTTCGCGTTCTCTCCGCCTTATCGCATTTTATTCTCGCATGCTCGCTGCCGAAGCGCACTTGAGCTTTAATGGTCGACAAGTAGCAAACGGAGTGAAAGCAAAATAAAATTCGTCGTCTAATTAACTTCGATGAAAATAAAAGGGCATTTTATCGCTTGCTGCTTAAATTTAAGAGTTTACACGTTTTGTTACCTCGTTTCGCATCGAACTTAAATGCCTGATTCAACTATTAATCCGATTTAATTGATTTAGTTTTATTCGCCATTTTAATACGGAACTATTTCGGAAAGTTTCACTGGTTGCCTATGTATCACATATATTTCATCAGGATTAATGCAATAAAAAAACTAAATTACTTTCCAAAAAGTTTCATTCGCTACTTCAATATTGGAATATGTCAAACAGTTTAACTGGTTGCCTATGAAATATTTAATAGTTAGTCAGCATTATTGAAATTTTGAAGTGTTCTCCTTCCCTTTGCGATAATTATTATTCCGCAAATCCTTTAGACTTTGCACATTATTTTATGTATCTACGTAGTTTTATGCGCTACTTTAACCCTGGAATACGTCCAGCAGTTTAACTGGTTGCCTATTACATATTTAATAGTTTGTCGGGATTATTGCAATAAAAACTATTTATGGATGTTCTCGCTTAAGCTAATTTACTTTCGGAAAAGCGTTGCCACATTTTTAATTCAATTTATTTAGTTTTATTAGCGTTTTAATATTCGCAAAGTTTAACTGGTTGCCTATGAAATATTTAATAGTTTATCAGGATTCAAGCTTGGCGTGTTTACTCTCAAAGTTAATTAACTTGAATGCAAATAAAAGAAGCATTTTACGTTTGCAGCTAAAATTTAAGAGTTTGCACGTTGTTTCACATCGAACTTAAACACTTTATCCAACTATTAATTCGTTTAAATTGATTTAGTTTTATTCGCAAATCAAACTATTACAGATTACATGAACTGTTTTCACCGAGTAATAGTTTATTGATTTTTTAGTAACAATTGCAAGTCTTTTGTTCATTTTCCGATTGTTTTGGCGACCACTAAAATATTGTGCACAGCAGCGCGCCCGGTGGATTGTGGGTTCTACATTAAAGTCCACAGTGTTTGATCTTGGTTAAAACCAGCGACTCTTGTGCAGCTAGGCTCCTTTCGCTCCTTTCAGGTTTCGCGTTCAGTGTGTACCTATCCCATTGTTTACGCTGCGTTATACTCATTGCCGCATTGTAGACACATAGATATTTGTTTGTGCAGCAGCCACATTGCGGCTACGCGCGTGTGAGTGAGTGAGCGCAATTGTCTGGTACGTGCCGTGACAGTTTTGTTGCTCTTTGATAATGAAGCTCCCTTTGCGCTGTTGTGTTGTTTTGTTGCTCGCTGCTACAGAAGCTCGTGCGCGCGTGGCTTTGCCTGATGGGCATTCTCGCGCATTGTGCGTCTGCTTTCTCTCCTTCTCTCGCTGCCTTTGCCTAGCTGTTTGTTGTTATTTCATAGTGCGTTTTGTTGGCGCTCAATTTAATTATCACGCCGAATTTAACTTCGTCGCATTGGATTCCATTTGCATACGGCGCGGCAGCGGCAACGCAATGAATGCACGATGTGCGATCTGTTGAAATTTCCATTCGTGAATACTTTGCGCCTCTGTAGAAACAATTCCGGGAATTGCATCTCTTTCCGCGTTCCGACGACTTGGTCATAATTTATCGGATTATTAATGCAACAGCAATGTGTTGATGTGATTATTGCATTCACCCGTTTTATTTATTTTCACAATCGATTCGCGCGTTTGCCGTATGCTGCAGCGCACGTAATCTGAATGAATGTTCCAGAATGTTCGCGAAAGCCGTGTTGGCAGTGGCTGTCATTTGATTAAACGCTGCAGATAAATCAGTGCGTTCGCTTTTCGGCGCTGCAATCAAATTAAGCACCGATGTTGTCACTCCTTCTGTACATGACGTGCAGACATGACAGTTGATGCAGGCATGTTTGCAGCGATGCCACGTATTCAAAGACGACGCGATGATAAAGTGTTGTTCATCGCATACGAATACGATGCGTTTTATTTGGAATGCAGTGCACAATTAGCTTATGTCTATTGTCAGCATGTGGTAATTAAGTTCCAGAGCGTGTATTCCACACATTTCGCTTTGATTTACTAGGGGTTTCTACGCATGCGTACATCATAATACGATTGCTTTGTCATCAAGCGACGACTCCACTCCCATAATAATGTTATTCTTCTATCCTCAAAGTCATCGCACGATAACTAATGAGCTCCAATGAGCACATTACGAATAAAATCTTACAGCTGATGTATTGATCCGTCTAACCTATTTCCATTGGCACACGTGAGTAACTCTTGAGCAAATACCAACAATGGCGATATTATCAGATTATTATGCAATCCAGTAAAGAAATATTTGATAATTGAATGTGCTTGGATCGCGTGTCGTCGTCGCACGTAGTCATAAATCGGGTTCTGTTATCTGGGTTATCGCCTCGTCTAATAGTTTGACCCAAAAAACCCTCGGCATTATCTTTATTGGTGGTACCAACCGTTGGGGCGGCAACTGTTACGTTGCTACGTATTCGACACTAAGACGCTGTGAATCTATAGGCAAAGTTTGAGCACTAGAACGTCCTCGACCTCTGTCCCCTGGGTCGTTCCATAGACTGCATTGATTACCGGCTTTTTGTTCTTTAGGTTATTTATTACATTAGCAAGTGACATGAAAATTGGATTATGAATAATTTTTTTGGGTATATTGTATATTAACCTAATAATTATTTTGTTTTGTTGCAGGTTATGCACAATGTGTGAACGTACACTTTGAGAACAAGGATGGCGGTTTCTTCCTGAAGCAGTCACCTAGACAGCATTATATGCCTAGCGGCGGTAGCACTGGTGTTGATGAGAGTACATCCGGAGGCGGCGGTGGCACCACCCAAGGTTCCCTGTTGTCGGTCGATCGTTTTACGGTGTTCCAGAGCTCACAGCCCATCTCTGTGCGAGCCACGTACGGACCCTTTAGCACTAAACAAACTGTACCTGCTCGATATGTTGTTCCGGATCCGATTCCACTCAACACAACAGGTGAGTTAGTTATTACGACTTGCCTGTTATGAATTAATATTTGATTGATCCAATTATATTAACAAGAATCAGGAGTAATCTCTAAATGATATAAAGCTAAATATTAAGTAAATAAATTACTATATAATGAAAGCTGCACAATCAGTTGCATACACAAACTTATGTTTCCGTATTTGCGGTTGCCTATATAGGTAGTTTTCTGCAAAAGAGATTTTTTGAGTCTAGCCAAGAGAAGAGAATGTAAATGTATTCATGGAAAATTTTCTATGCATATGCTTTCATTCAAATACGAGTAAGAAGAGCTATTGATAATAATATATTATTCAATACGAAGAGTGCTCCACCGAGAAGATCTATTTTTACCATAACATAAGTGAAAGGGTGATAAATTACTTCACTTTGTCAACAAATATCATTTGATTCGACTTCTGAAATAGGGTTATCGTTTATCAACGTTTTTACGCTCGCTTCATTCTAACTGTGGTTATTGAATTCATCAAATGATCCAATATGTCATGCGCGCGCTTGAATCAATAATTTATCATGTGACACTTGTACTCAAGAGGTACATTTTTAAATGGAATAAGTAAGATGAAATTTGGTGAGAAAGTGTCGTTGTGTGGCAGCTGTTCATATGTCAGCAGGAACAAATAAAGAAGTAATGACGACTGCGAGACGTGCTCGTGAACGAGCGAACAGAGTTGCCGCTGCATTCTGCGCATCCAGACAATTAATTAATTATTAAAACTCGGAGTTTCTGGAGCGCAAAGCATCCGGCACGACGCCGACCCACACCGCGAATGTCTGCCCGCGTCGCTGGCTGCAATTTTATGAAATTAAAATTAATTTGAGAGTTCGCGCGAACACATTTTGTTCAATTAGTAGTAAGCGGCATTGCGCTGACAGTGTTTGTGTAAAATAGTTGCATCACGTTCCACGCATAAAATGCATCCGATTAAAATGTTTGTTCGTGTGCGTTTTGCAGGAACGAGCATAGATCTGCAGGAGTTGGCGACACATCATCTTGATATGTCGGCGCATATCGTCCGCAATGAGATACCACGTGACAGCCCGGTTTTACGCGTCCTGTTCCATACAGGAGCCGACTCGAGTAACCGACGGCACATCCTGGCACGCCATCATCAAGTGTGCATCGTGCTGCATGCATCGATGGGGATGCATTCGTCACTTTCGGCAGCATGCAGTCCCGAGGGAGCTGATGGTGTTTGCCTAGCGCAGATCACCATCCCTGCCAGCTGGTGGCCACCGCTGCCATCCCCTGATAAGGATGGGAGGTTAGGCAAACCAGTGAAAACACCACCACGTCTCGTGCAGGTGGCTTACTCCATCCAGGAACCACGACCTGACGAATCCGGTTGCCAGCCTCAGATGCAACTTCAACCCTCCACCATTCTGGGCCTGGTGCCCCTCGTGCCGGCGAAGGCAGCCTACAAGGAGTTGCAGCTCGTCGACGCTCTGCGAATCCTCATTCCACATCCACCGCTGTTTCCGCTCTCGCGTATGCACATTCCGGTCTTCATCGAGCGCGAGAAGGCCAAGAGCGTAACGGCCGTCATCATAAGGTAAATTCACCATCATGTATGTGTTCAACATTTCGCAAATGGCTGTTTAAGTATGATGTATGAATGTAAATGGCTAAACGTCCCCCTGCAACCCAACACACACCTTACACGTTCGTTCAGCATACTTTTTCCATTTGCCAGCCCGCCAGTCGGATGTAATCTACAATTCGTTTGGATTTTCTCAAGCGATGTGCAAAAAGCGCGATACGACGGGCGAGCATTTGGCGCTGTCGCAGTATATGGAGCGGTAAATAAGGCTTTGGCATATGTGCATTGCCATCGTGCACGCACGGGCCAAACGGCGATCGAAGGCATTCGACTCGAATTACGTGGCCTATTAAATTTTTCCACGCCGATAGCAAACGGGCAGATAGCGTATGCTTCGTATGTGCACCTTGACGCCAAAAATAATTGAGCTAAGCGCAAGGAGCAACAACCGAAGGTGTGTGTAAAAAGAGCAAGAAACGAGGACGACAATAAAAGTACATAAATTTTCTTTCAGACAGTTAAGTCTCGTTCGCGTATATACGCCTTGTATCGATTAGAAGCGAGCGAGTCATGCACACGCGAAATGTAAATTATACATTCGGCCTTAATACGCCAAAGACGTAGGAAAGGTGCGTGCCCGGGCGAACAGGGATTTTTTATTCACCAACTTCCTATTTGCACCTTGCGAAACTTTGTCGTTCGTTCGGCTAACTTTACTTCGCGAGCGACGCGATGCATCATGCAGCAGTTTTCATCGAAATCAGGGCCGTTAAAATGGAAAAGTTAAGCACCCGCGGCGAAGTAATCGGGGAGGAAGAGAAAGAGGACGGAAAAAAGCGGTCGTTGTTTATACAACGAAATAAAATTGAAGTTGATTTATATCGAGCGCGTATATTCGACATCACTTTAAATATCCGGGAATGGGAAGCCAGCACTTGCGATCAGAAGTATCATGAAAAGTGAAAAAGGAAGATTGCGTGGCTGGAACGGCAGCAGTGGCAATGTCGCCCGATGGAATTCCTGTACGTCTCTCCTTCCACCAATCCTGGATTAAAAGCAATTTCCTGTTATATCCCACCATCAGTGCGAAACGCGAGAATAACCGATTTCGTTATTTCGCTCTCGTTTCTGGTTCTTATACTTTTTTCCGCTTCTTGTTCCTTGCGCACCGCTCTAAGCCTACACGGTGCGCGGAGGATGTCGTTGCATCCGATGGGTTATTTATTTCCAAATGGGGCACTCAATTACTTCCACTCGTACGCATCGTGTATTTATTGTTGGGAGGGTGGTGTGCTTCGATGCTTCCAACTATCAACTTTTCTCCAGACTTCCAACACTTGCCCCTTGTAGTTTGTTTCCTTCGTTGCGGGCGCGCAATGTCGGCAAACTAGCTTTCCCGCTCGCAGTGATTAGTTCGGATCGATGCGATAATGTCAAACTAACTTGGATGGTTTTTCTCCATTTCGTAAAACCATTCAATGTAGTAAAATGAAATTTTAGCTCCAAGACCATTTTAGTAATTAAATTCTCCAGGTTATGTGCGACGGGAAGTATACATTACATGAAAAATATGACTGCAATGAAGGTGGTGGAAAAACAGTGACATTTATATCAAAATTTATGATGTTTTCGCTTTCCAATAACGCGATTTCCCAGGACATGAAAACTTAATGCTATAAACAGGGTATAAATTCAGGCGGATGACTATTTGCGGGGCGCCAGCCAGATGATGATGACAACGAACCTCACCGCATATTGACCGCATTCCGAATCCATATTTACAGTCGGCTAATGAAAGAAAATTACTGAACGCATGAAGCGCAAGACAGTGACGCATTAATTACGTTTGTCCGATTCGCATATGTGCAGCAGGCGGCCATAAATAATTCCGTCCGCGCATTTATTACGCTTTGTAACTCGCTGGCAAATAGCGAATATGTTGCAGTTTCTTTACGCATCCTCAATTATCTTATATTAATTGGTAATAAACTGTTGACTGCTGCTCCTCTTCTCGGGATAATTTAAACATGTGGAGTGCCAGCTTAATGGCATTGTCGAGCATATTGGCACACTCAGCATTGGCAAACATTTTAATTCGGGCTTATGCCCATTGCTATTTTTAATAGACTATAAAGATCAACGTCTCCCGCTGTAAATAAACTGCTAATTTCAAACAGTTGACGTTGACAGAATTAGGTTATGTTCGGAGATTATCGCATGAATTTCGCATAAACAAATAGCATAACAACTCGGCAACTGTTGTTAGTTTTATATTTGCATTCAGTCTTCATTACTCGCACGAATTGAATGTTAAATGTAATTAATGTTATGAATGCCGCGACTAATTGCGCTTGGTTAATGAATCATTAATCCTGATTCTGTTGTTCCTCGAAATGGGATGTTATTTATAACACAAACGCGGAAATCGATTGGATATTCAAAAATATGCGTAGTCCGTAAGCCGATATGATGCGTAACGCAGATCCGGGTTTTTATCAATTCATGAGCAATCTTAATATTGAATGAAGCAATATAGCTGCTTCAACGTTGGCTGAACCCCCCAAGAGATGCAACTCTCAAAGCCCACATGATAACCCACGCGAAAAATATTATGCTTTTCGCATGTTTTACATAAAAGCAAAAAAGCGGAAAGCCGAGAACGCGCATATGAGGTCGAGTGTTTTTAATAAAACTCGAAAATGTTTAATAATCATATCTATGCAAATAAATAACATTTTCAGGTCCTGCCACCACTGCTTTGACCTCAAGTTTGCATCTATGCATACGTGAATAGCGCGCAACTTCATTGCAACTTCCGTGCTAAACGAAAAAGTTTATTTAGTTTTCCTTGCATGCATTTGCACGCGTAGTTATTAAAACGACTTCCTATTTTAGCTTGCGCCATTGTTGCAGGGCCAGGGTGAAGAGCGGTGTCCGCTTGCTGAGCGCAGTGGCTACGGATCCGGCAGCGTGGAACATTACGATGGACTCAAATCCACGGCACACGGGCGCAACTGTTACTGCAGTGCGTAGGGAAATGCTGGACCAGCAGCAAAGCCCGTCGGAGTCCTCCACTTCCGCCAGCAGCGTTGCCTCGCAGGGCGAGTAAGTTATTAAGATCACTTCGCTAACTAATTTATATCCGTATTGCGCTGCTCACTGCGCGCGTTGCAAACTTGAAATCAACGGAAATTCTAACCGCCAACTAGGATAGAACTTCAGCCCTCATCCCTTAAACTTGCTCTTTGCGTATGCGACGCGTTGTTTGCAACTAATGCAAATGATAATGCAACGTTCATGTTTTTACTCCAACATGTTCGAATCGAGTTTCCTGCATGTTGCAGTGCTAAAGATTTTCTCGAATCTTGCATATAAATTTCGTTGCCACTTTGAGGTTAGTTTAATCATTCACTTTTTATTCTCTCAGCGTATTTGAACTATTTTCGTGGTTGGTGGAAATAACGGAGGAACCAGAAGAGGAGGCGCGCATTGTGTGGTCTGCGCGATATGAACCGCATTCGGAAGAGAGCACGGGGGTCAATACGAACGGAGGCGGGGTGGAAACACATCGGCCGGGCGGCAGCAAGTCAACAGCGAAATGGGATATCCAGAAGGATGATATACAAGCTGTCGTACCAATTAGTAAAGTAAGTTTTTCTTTGCCCGGCGAATTTCTAGCGTGCCTGTAAAAACCACCATAAACGAACAAAACCGCTGTTGCAAACGTAATGCGGCGTAATGTAATGCTCTCTTCCTTTGTGCGCAGAACTGGGAAGTTTTGAATACTGCGGTGCTGACGGGAAGGCAGGTCTCTCAGGCGATGAAGGTTTTCATCGTATCCCAGGCTGGCAAAGAGGCCGATGTTACATTCCAGGCGTCCTGTCATTCGGAAGACGACAGCGTGCTGAAAGTCTCGTCATCCTGCAGCTCCGTCTACGTGGACGGCAGCGAGGCGCGCGGTTCAGTCAACGGATCCGTTCTCGTAAAATACGGAACGTACACAGGACTGGCAAAGTTCACCGTGTGGATGCCGGAATTTCCATTGGACCTGCAAGTGCCCGATACGCGCCTTTCACAGTTGAAATCGTGGCGCGTGCCTGACTACCAACCGAGGTTTGCCACAAATCGGTTTCGTTTGATATTCGATAATGATTTGCATTTTACAGCAATGTCAAAACAAGCAGGCGGAAGAAGCGTTCGTACGGTTCATCGTATCGAAGCTTGGATGACTTGGGAAACGTTATTGAACGACCAAATTGTCGTCTGCGCTATCAGCAGACGTCAGTTGATATCTATGCACGTTTTAATGCAAATGATCATGACTCTGGCCGTACTACGTTCTTAATTAATCGCCGCACTTATCTTCGGGTTACGGATCTTGTTTTACCGTCGTTGAGAGTTTCCGACATGCACATTGCGAGTCTTCACGGACGCGTCTTGCAAGGACGAAGCGTTGGTCGCACTGAAGTTCAAGTATGTAATTGATTATTTTCTCGTGTTTGTGGGAATGCTGATTTTACGTTACTGATTTCTTAGGTGCTATCGCCGATAACAAATCGCGTTATTGGCGCGAAGGAGGTGCGTGTGGGCAACGACAAGGTTGGATTATCGCGGCTATCCGTGCAGGTCGTATCTGGCCTGCAATTGAACATTTCGCCAGATGGTGCCATCGAGAACGGCTATATTGCCGAAACCAGCGTGACTCGGAAGTTAACAGCTCAATATCAAGTAGGAGAAAAAAAATTTGAAACAAGTTGTGGAGCGTGATGCTATAACTCGAGTTTGTTTTCTTTTCTCTAGGAGGGCCTGCTCGATATTGAGCTAGAATTTTCCGACGGCAGCCGGACTCCGTTGCGTGACGTTGCCGACTCTGACTATCATCTCGTTGTGGAGAGTTTAGATCCTGAGGTGGTCGCTTTTGCACCGATGGTGGCCTCACATCATCCACGCGTGATTGCCGTCGGCGAGGGTAGTGGTGATCTGTTGCAAGTGACATTGCTGCTGCCCGAAGAATGTCGTGCTGCCGTGCGAAGTAAATCAAAGGCGGGACCTTTGGCCACGGCTGCCGCTTCCGTTGTCGTCGATTTCAGTTCAAGCGACTTATCGCATCGGCCCGATCTTTTGCAAAATGACGGTGGCACCTATACGGGATCCAAAGCGCGAGAATTTCCAGATCTATCTGATATTCTCAAAGGTATTAACTGCTTATTAATATTTACTTAATCGCAAGTTAATATTATTTGTTGATATTTAGACGATGCCAGAATTGAACCTAATGTTCAAGCGCGACAGTACCAAGGTACTAAAGGATCTTCTAGACATCCACCGGCATTACTCATGTCACCATTGGAAATCAGCATGTATGTCCTGCTGGCTGCATTCTGCTTCGCAATAGTGGTATGATCAATATTGAACAATAATTCACTTTAATCTCAACAATGTATTCGAATTTGCAGGTCTTTGTCGTTTCGTGCGTCGTATATGCATCGAAATTCAAACCGGAAACTGCAGCTGAAGGATTACGTGCGGCGCCAGTGGCACCGGCCGCATTAAATCGCAAGCCAAGAGAAACGACAACTAATGCACACGATTGGGTCTGGCTAGGTATGCGAGAAAGTATGTTTGATTTCTGTATTATCATTTATTTACTTTTTTCATTTATTTTATTCATAAAGTTTGCGTATGTGATGATGATAATAACATAATTTGTATGCATTACAGGTCGAGCAACATTAGAACCATCATCAAATAGAAATTCTACAGTTGTTAATAACAACACCAACGAGATCCGAATTACTACTAATCCTCTTAATATGAATTATTGCGATCCTGACGACTGCGTGCAGAGCACATTTACTGAGCCGAACGGAAGCGCGCGGCCTCCGTTAGATTCATCTACATACTGCAAGAGCAAGGCGGGCGGCCGTACCACAAGTGTCAGCATTGATGTCACAGGGTTGGAAGACAATGACATATGGTTTGTCATACATTAATCATGCATTAAGAATAACAATTAAGTGATACTGCTTATTGTATGTATTATAGGAACAAACCGACGCCGCCACCACCATTACCACCACACGGCATGATATTGGCGGCGGATGTGGAAGAGTACAGACCCCCTGTACCGCCTCACCGCAATCTCATTGATCCGTCTCCGCGCAAGCATCACCACCATCACCATCATCGAAACAGCAGACACAGTAAGGCAGCGGGTGAGCGTCTTAATAACTCTCGAGAAGATCTCATCGAGGCTACGGAAATTGGTAATAAACCAACGGCGTTTGAATTCGACGACGAGCCGATGCTCGAGGCATTAGCTGATGGTGAAGGCGGCTCGCCAGCGGTGGTGATGCGCAATAAAACGCCGGCGAGCGATGAAAGCATGGAATTTGTGCAGTATTCCAGATCTCCGAGTCGGAACGGAAGTAATTGATTGCCTTATTAATATCGCATCGGTTGGGATACATTTGTGCAATTTCAGATCGCAACAGCGCTGAAGTAAAGCGCGCTACAATCGTTGGAAATCCGATGTGCAGCACGGACGTGAGCCACATCGAAGACGCCAACACGGACTTGGCGGGTTTGGATGGATTACAACTCGATATGGACTACGAGCAAATCATGCACTACTTTGAAAATCTGAAGGTACTCGATGCTTGATTTTAGCTTAATGTAAACGTGTATTTATTTTGTAAACGACTCTTCAGGAATCGAATGCCTGAGTAGAGGGGATCATTGCAAAGATCCGCAGTATCCTGATGTCGTTCAGCCGACAATATCGCATGAATGCGCTGAACGGCAACAGTGATTGGTGGACTTCGCCGCCGCATCATTTCGAACAATTCCAGCTGCAGCAGCAATACCATCAGCAGCACCAGCAGCCGCAATGCATGCACCAAATGACACACTTGCCAGAGGATACCGCTTTGAGCGGTAATCTCAATCGCCAGTTCGATTACATATTCGAACATATTAGTGAATCCTATGCTTAAACAAACGCATAGCTGATTAATACACTGGCAGGCAGACATAGGTTGCATGAATATACGCGGAATAACAAAAATCACTCCAGATTAAAAATTGAAAGCTAAGTATTTACACATATTAAGCTTGTAATATGTAATATTGTTGTTCATTGTAAGACTGAGCGAAGATTTTACGTTTCGATGAAATTTCCGTTGACAAATATATAACCGACGCTTATTACTTATACATAAAAAATATATATACAGAAAGTATTATTGTCAAAAGTAAACGTAAAGTATGTGCAAAACGTATAGGCATTTATAATGAATACAAGAATAATTGTAATTAATCTCAATATGTGAAACAATAATAACGATATGACGTGCAATAATTTTGATGTGCATAATCGAAAAAAAGCAATGAGCACGTCTTTCTTCTGAATTTTGATTTGTTACTTATTTGAGCTTTTGCTGTTTCATATTAATCTAAATGAACATATCTACTTTGCAATCAAACAAACAAGCAAATGAACGAAAAAAACAAAGATTAATACTGTCTGTATTTAGTTCTAAATAATCTGGTCTGGTTGGTGGAATTAACGAAATGATGAATGGGGATTTTTGCAATGATCGTGACTCTCAGACTAAAACTTTCAACTTTACTAAGCAACACAGGGAGTTATCCTACGATACATCTAGTCAAATTACAAGTTGAAACATTTACGTTAAGCGATAAAGAAAATGCACACGACTGATAACTTGTAATAGCAGAACATTAATCTATTCGATGTGCGTTTCTCTTTTGGTTGTAACATTTTGGGAAATTAACCAATTTAATGTATTACGAGCGATCATATAAGGTTTAAGACGCATTGGCAGACGAGTTATCATCCAAGCACAATGATACATCATCTATTGTTCCTCAACAAACTATACAATATGTATTAACTACTCACTCAGCTTTAGTATCTAAATGGATTAAAGCATTCATCACAGTCTCATTCGCAATACATCAACAAGTCATTTTAGATCTAGACAAATACGTAAACTTGTTCGGACGTTGTACTATGTTAATCAGTATTCTTAATCGTGCAGGAACCAACAGCGGCGCTTCAGCCAAGTTCAGTTTCGTAACACAGCTTTAATAATGAAAAAAAAACATAAACTACTTTATAAGTACATACTATATAATCGGAAAACTCTCGCAAAATACAGATATTAAAGAGCCACTACCAAATAACTAAATAATGCTAGGATAAGTAGTTTCTACGTGTTGTTGTAGTCAAAAAAATGCTTTATTTTCACCGTTACGATGCGAAACGAGAAGATACAAGACGCCATTTAATAAGCAAGTAGATGAATTTTTAATGTGACTTAGGAAAATGAATAATAATAATGATAATCTATTTAAAGTAAACGTGTCATGCGACTGGCTCAATTAACAAGCGCAAAATAAAAATCAGGACAAACACGCAAGAGCATTTATTTGATTGCCGACATTCGTCATTCATCATTCAGATCAGCTTCAAACCATTACTTAGTGTATCATCTAGTCCTTAGTATTATAAAACTTATGAACTGCTCTCTCTCTATCCATTGATGCGAAATCACGCAAATGGAGATTGCGAATGAATGCACACGTACAAAACGCATTTTTGCGAAATGCATATAAATCGCAAAACATTTATTATGCACCTGCACTGTATTATACTATGTGTGTAAATGTAATGATAATAATATAAATCAAGTTTATACATAGTTACATGTGAATATAGGTTGTAAACATGTATAATTTTTGTTACTTCACTACGGGTTTTATTTTTTTAAATGATTATTATAAAGCCTCAACCAAATGAGATGCTGCATACATGAAGTTGAATTCTTCCTCCTTTTGCAATTATTTAATTGATCACAATGATAACCAAGATGGTGTGTAGATAATATAGTTGAATTTGTGTAAAAGTCAGTATGTATGATGAAAATATGAGATATATGGTTGTATATTGATTATATAAAAGAATTAACAAGAACAAATAAGAAAAGATACCTATAACTTTTGGCTTGTAAATGTATATATATATATCTATGCGATTATTATTGTATATTGTTAATGGAATAAATTTACGCTAAGCACCACTTTATTTTTGCCTTTTGATATCACTTTTCATTTCCGGTACAACCCCGGACGAAATCATATCCTCATAATAGTTGGCGGTTTGAAAAGTGCCCTTCTTCTGAAGTAGATCCTCATAATGACTTCCTTGATCGATAGAGGTACGAGCAGTAAGTTAAACGATTTTTAAGGAAAATTATTCCAGATTAGTTCAAATCCAACACTAGTGAAGGAATTACTGGAGAATAGTGTTCGAATTTTCTAATTAGGAATCTCCGAAAAATATATGTTAGTTTATTTCAGGCATTTGAAGCATCTTAACGCCACAAGACGCACCCGTAAATTGAGACCATTTTTCTAAGTAAAAAGACGCTGTTTAGTAATAATATAATATGGTAAAGTTTCTGCACGTGGCGATGTGGTTCCGTAGTGTAGTGGTTATCACGTCTGCTTCACACGCAGAAGGTCTCCGGTTCGACCCCGGACGGAACCAACCCTTTCTCCGTTCAAGCAAAGTTCGGAGCGGACTACTGTTTTATATCTTCGAGGTCAGTTAATCTGTAGAGATATAACATTCCGAGAGAATTTAAGCTCTTTATAAAGAAAACTATCGCCGACTATTTAGTTCAAATGTAGAAGATCATTGTGCCTGTATAGAACCAACCTCCT
>JARJDV010011210.1:0-37263 GCA_030264675.1 Anaulacaspis nigra | reverse complement strand
GAGTGCAAAGGGTTAAATAAAGTTTTAATATGTGTCTATTTAAATTGCATTGTAGTAGATGTTGCCTATATTTACATTATTATAAGCCATTTCCTCCATGTGGCTCATTATCGTAAAATATAATGTGGAAAATATAATCTGGAAGTAGTTTAAACAATAATTTTACTATAACAAAATTTACTAGTTATATATAAGCAAAATTTAAAAAACGCTGATTCGGATTTCCGTGTAGTAATGGTTGCCTGTGATATTACCCACAAATTTATCTAATTTCCTTAAAATCGCAGTGATTATCCAAGTAAATCATGTATTCATTCATAAATATATGGATTTATTGATGACATTCTTCGGGGAGCTTCACTATCATATTCTTCATTGCGTTTCATGGGTCGTTTGGAAAAGATCTCTAGTAATAAATAAATTTACTGTCATTATAACTATGGAAACAAGTAATAACTACCTCCAATTAAAGATGTGATTACCGTGAAAAACACAATAATTGCCAGAAAAAAATTAGCGATTTGAATCATATCTTTGCACCCTAATTATTGAAGGATCTACAATAACTATACACTTGATATGTTTGGTTTTATGATAAACTAAAAATATGTTATGCACACTAGTTTTTATAAGCGTTATCAGCAATGATAATAAGTTAATTTGCAAAAGTAATCAGTGATTAGCATTCTTGCATTCATAAATTTTTAATGATATTTTCAATACCTATAATACATAGTAAAATACGTAATTTTATAACAAATCAAACACTTAATCTCCATAAACAAACATCGCTTAGCTCTCTAGCGTTAACGTAACCAGCGTTAATGAAATAAAACACCTTGTAAATGTGACCTTAACAACGTAACAAATTCGTTATTTGGAGAAGTAAACTATTCAGTTGTTGTATTTCGTGTAATAGAATTCAAGCTCACTAATTGTCGAATCTGTTGAAAATGTGCTATAAACACCAATAAAATGCAATAATATGTTGTAAAGAGCATCCAATCATTAGATGAAGCGAAAAATCGTGTCGGTATAAAAGCTGACGGTCGAATGGCCCCCGAAATGTCTGTAACGCGTCTATTTATAAAATGCGATTCAGCCAGGAATAAATCCATGCATAATATGTACACGCTATTGTAATTGTGGCTGTCGTGCGTTGCGTATTCAACAGATTCTCTGGCTGCACGTTGAACAACTCTTGAATAAGAGTAAAGTCGGACGAACAGTCAATGATTCGTAGTTGTCCAATAAAATCGAGAGACGCACCAATCATAATCATTGAATAATCGTAGAACTAACGTGCATGTGTGCTGTGCATTTAAATCATTATCAAATGTGTCCGTGTTACCTTAATTGTTTTGCAATTGTCAATAAAATCAGTATTATAACTTCAGAAGTGGGTGTTTAAAATATTTCCTAAACTGCACAAAATAAACGTTATTCGGAGGGTGATTATACATGTTCAAAATGCACAAAACCAATTATTCACAGACAGAAATTGACGATAAGAGAATACAGCTGTCAATATTCATTTGTCTATTATCGTATAATCATGTCCATCAATCGGATACTGATAATAACTGAAAATATCTTCAAAGCAATTTTCCGTCCACGTTCTGACGTATTTCTTTTGAAAAACTGGCAAACGGAATATTTAACTCCTTAGGTAAGTTTTATTTGTTTATAAGTACGCACAATGTAAAATAGAAATTAATCATTTGTTTAATTGTTTTATTCATGTTGATAAAACTTTAAACATGGAAAAATACAACAAATTAAAATGTTGAATTTTCAAGTTTTGCTTTTATAATAATTACCGGTATTGTGAAAAGATAAAGTGCAATAATTGAACAAGGAACATAAAAATAGCTGATGAGTCAATTGTTGCATTACTGAAAGAATTAATTCGTTAATTAGACATTGTTATTCACTTCGAGATACTAAGTGTTCTTATAAAATGAAATTTAAAAAACAAATATGAATTATTAATTTAGTAGTTGGAAACATTTAAATTTGTAGGTTATAACAGTTTATATGACTTTAAACACGATTACATTACACCTAATTTAATATTCGTTGATTACATTCCCACAAATGTAATTTCATTTTATCGCGCGTAATTATCAAAGAAAATGTCATTATTGACCAGTACATTTGTTTTTTGGTTGCTTTTTATTTTCACCAATTAATAATTAATTTTTGATAAAAAATAACACGATGTAAGTATCACATTAATATTCATTTTTGTTTCGGATATAAAGAGATTTAACACTTGGTTTATACTTAATGTGGAATTTCTATTAGCTTATCATAGTTATTGATAGTATTATAGTATGCGATTCTTATTATTATGTTGATTATTAAGCCGGTAGCCGATAAGCTAACTCATTGATAATTGATAATAAATTGAGAATACAAATCACACGGGCATTTTATGACCAGCCGCCGCCGGAGGTGGATGTGTTTCATTTTTTAATGGGTAACAAAGTACTCAATAGTTTAAATAATGCATATCAAATTTTTATAAACACAAAATAACTGATTCATACTTACTATTTCAATTATTATTTAAAAGTTTTTAAAAGAAATTTTCTTATTTTAGAAAATAAAACAAATGTCGAAATATAAACAAACACTATTGCTCAAATTACCTTGAGCGCCATCTTGCCTACAACAAGTCTTGAAACAAATAATTGCAAAACCGCCGAAGGGCAGCAAGCCCTATCAATAAAATGGAGATTGGTCATTTGCATTACTTGCCAATTTGTATGTCCGTCTGGTTTTTACTTACTTTCGTCCTAACGTAAGTAAATTTTCTGATTATATATTTAAAACTTGTGCTCCTTATATCAACCTCTGTTTTACGAATTGAATTAATTAAGTGTCAGGTTTTGTTGTATTTTACTTTAGTGTTTATGTTAATTTCGGTAATCTTTCTAGGTACATTATATCGGTGGCACAAAAGGACGTCGAACCGTTTTTTCCTTACATCAGCGACACTGGGACGTTTACCCCAACGAGTTGTATATTCGGACAGTTGTTGAATACTGGTTCGATTCTTTGTAAGTATTCCGTGCGAGTTGCGTGTGAATTAAGTGGACTAAATGTATAGTACACATTAGAATATATTGATTTCTAACATATTTTTACATGTTTTAATGCCTGAGTATTTTCTCTAGTATTATGAACTAATCTTTAGTTCGAATCGATGTGTAGTTAAATATTTATATGGGTTAATTGTAGTTCATGTTGTTGCAGTATCGATAACAATCTATATAAGATATTTGCAAATAAAGCAGCTCATCCCGACGGAACGACCAACGACGCATAAATGGAATGTCTCCTGTTTGTTTGTCGGCTGGTTAGCGGCGCTGGGTGTGGGTATTGTTGGTAATTTCCAAGAGACTGAGGTGTTTTCCGTCCATATTATTGGTGCCTTAATGGCATTTGGATTAGCGGCTGTTTATCAATTCTTAGATGTAATTGTAATACATATTATGAATCAATTAACCCAATTAATCTCATTTTAGTGGCGCATTTCCAAAGATGGTAGCAAAGAATGCGGAATTAGCAAGAACATAGTTAATTTCCGTCTAGTTCTGAGCCTTGTCAGTGCAACTACTTTTTGTACTTGTTTTGGATTTGCTGGAATAGCTTTATTAAAATTTAATGGTAATTTGTATTTATGTGCTAATAAAATATTCTTAAAGGTTGCTGTTTCAGGAGGTGATATGACAAAATGGAAAAAATCGGATGGTGGTTATTCCTACCACTTAGTGAGTACAATCACTGAGTGGATTTGCGGTATTACAACCATGACATACATTTATACTTTTGCATGGGATTTTAAGCATTTCAAGATTAGAGAACCAGTACTCACATTTAATCAATAAGTTAATTGCTCAATCAGTCTCATAGTGATTAATTTCACTAGTTCCATTTTCTTATTGTTGATCTTATTTATAAACTAATTTATTTATAGTCTTAGTAAATTATTTCGTTAAATTATGGTGTGTAACTTTTATAGAACAAATTAAGTGTAATTATTTAGGAGTTGCTGTATCAAAAATTGCATAGCTCAACAATATAAATGTCAAATATTTCAATTAATGTCAATGCGTTTTGATATGATAACAGTTCTGTGAATTTACGCTCCGCTGATAGTCTTCAGCAATGCCAAAATTTCAAGTATCCAAGAAAGCAGTCCAACGTGGCCATGCGGTTGGACCTCAACCTAAGAAACTAGTCAAACCAAAAAATTCAAAACGTAAACAAGACTATAATCGTATGAACGATTTCGTTGGTCCTACTTCAACTAAACGTTTACCACACGATCTTCATATACCACCCATAAACATCACAAATGCAGATAGTACATCTGATGAAGAGGACTATCCCCCGCCGGTGTTCCATCGGCAATCTCGAACTACTACTCTTCGTCGAATTGATCTTTTGGCTATGCCTAAACAGCGACCAAACCTGACAACTCTTCGGGAACCGTTTAACGTGCGTGCTAGTGCATTGAATTACAACGCTTCTGATCATTTGAGTAACCTTGCTTTGCCCAGAAGATTGCATGTTCCGGATTTAAGCAAGGAGGATACATTTGTTATAAACGATACACGGGATTCCCTGGAAAAGGGTAAATCGAACTATGTATTGTCTGAGAGGATAAAGAAACTGGCACAACCTAAAAACGTACACCCTAAAAATATAATTGATAATAATCAAATCGTGCGTCTAGCTCCTATGGGCGCGAATATCAATGTAAATAGATTAAATCGCTTATTGGAATTAACACGGCTACCTAGACATAAATTACAACAAAACCCGGAGAAAAAGCAAGGAGTGCCGTATAGCGCTTTAGTGTGTAAAGCTTCCCCAAGAATTGAAGAACTCGCGGGCCCAAAAGTGCGCAAAACACCCAAGATTAATGATTACGCCTTTGCAATTAAGCCCGCGGCTTTAAAATATAATCCAAGTGAAAGGATAAATTATCTTGCGGCCTCGAAAAATACTTCACATTGGTTTCGTACCGGCGCTGTATAATTGAATCTTTTCACACGATCAGTTATAAAAATGTGCTATAATTAAATTATTAACTGTTATCATTAATTCAAATACAAACACTGTCAAATAATTTTAATTTATTACTTCACATGAGCACTAATATTATCAGTAATGTTGTACTCCGAGTGGTGTGACAAATAGACTCTTAAAGTCATTTACGACTTACGACTTTGCTTTGTATCTAGCTTAAACTTTCGAACAGATTTGTAATTGAATGTTACTGGGAGTGTTCGGTTGCCTATAGTGAGCACCATTTAATAGTGATACATACGTTAACAAACTTAATTATTTATTTTTATCAGTCAGTTTTAAGATGAATAGATATATTCTCACATTGTATCTGCCGAAATTCTATACAAAATGTCATTATGTATATCATAAGTGCTAATACCACAAACCATTCGCTGAATGTAGAAATTAATCGATAAGTAAAGCCACCATATTGAGGAGGCCAATAATTAAATTGAAACCCTGTAAAATAACGATGACCATAAATTAGAAATAAGTTTATTCCAAGAAAGATGTCGTCATGAACCTGTAAATTCATCGGCAGCAAGTTTACCGAACCAGAGAACATTGATAAATAATGGAATCATTGCCAAACAGCATACCAATCGGATGTAAAATATTAAGTTGCTAATTCCATATGGTTGGTTCACACAATAATAAGATATTTTTGTCTGAAATCATAAATTGACATCAAATTTAATCAGTTCAAACAGGTAATTAAACATACCTGAATTAACAAATAAGAAATCGCACAAGAAAGGCAGACAAATGCTCCAAATAAATGTATCAATGGTGAAGTATTCTCTTGAAAATTTGCAACAATATTTAACCCAAAACAGGAAACTACACCAAAGTTGAATGCAGCAATGTTCCAACACGGAGAAATCTGCAGGATTAATTTATCCTGAACGCAAATCACTTGTTGATAGCGTATGTACATAGATAGCAGCACTGCGCAAGGATAATATTAAAAATCAGTAAATAAACAGAAAGATGAAAGAGCAATACAAACAGAAGATGATTGTAATGTTGAGCGTAAAACCAAAGATTCCGCTTTCCGGTGGTTCCGCTCCTGTATCACTAATGAAAGGAAATAGGTAGTATACATGTCCTAATGAAACTGATAAACTGTATCTAAAAATATAATTTTCAGACACAATCAGCATACCAAAATGTGTTTAAAAGTTATACTTACGTTGTAATTAAACCTAAATAAATTGTAGCAACAGCAAATCCTGGTAAATAATGTACTTTAATCATGTTTAATTACTGGTCAATTTTACTATTTGTGAAATGCTACGTTTACTATGTTATTTATCACCAACAAATATTAACGACTAATTCACGTTTATTATTTACTTTTTCACTTATTTACTGCCTGCCATATTGTAATTAAACAAAACAAAAATGTGACTTTCGTTATACAAGTTACCTAATTTTTGCGCAAGTTGAAATAATACATACAGAAAGTCTAATAACAAAAGAGAACGTCACTATCTTATCAAAAGCTTATCTAGTGATGTTGGAACATCCACCAATAAATTAGAATTAATATTCTACGAGGTCTATTTGCGTTCGTTTCAGAATTTCAAAATATGAATTTAGTTTACATACATTTGCAATTATTGTAATGTTGAATATTTAAATATACTCAAATATCTGCGCTAAAAATATTTCACGTTGGCGTAGAAAGGTATTTAACTATTCGAGGATAATTAAGCAGAACACTGTGTTATATTAATATGTGAAGTAATATCTAATTCTGAATTACACGGAAATTCCTGAGTTTCCGGAATGCATCAGGTGAACGCAGCGAGGGGATCCTTTCCGGTATTAAGCACAGAATCTGGCATTCGGGAGGATCAAGTGCTCGCTCCGTTCTCTTGGCCGAGAGAGCGTGATCTAAGAGATTTCATTAGTGGACCCGCAAGTTATTAATTATGTAAAATTCATGGGAGCTCCTATCGCACAACCAACCTCAAACACACCAACCATCGTGTCAACCCACATCCTAGCTTTCACAACCACAAACACATCCACCCCGAAAAACGAGCTTTCCAGTAATTTATGTCAGTGTTCCACTTCGTGCCCCGTTTTCTCTCCGTTGTGTGTGAAATTTTCGCTGGTTTAATGTCAAGTTGGTGCATTTGCATGCGATTCAGAGATTAAACAATTGTTTAATTTTGGGATAAGTGTAGAAACTTTAACCGAATGTGGGTTTATACAACTTTTTTATTATTAAAATTGATTGACAATAGAAACTTTGACCATATGATTAAAAAAATTTGATAAGACAAAAGCACAAGTGACGTCATCAATTCATCGAATCCAGCGATGAGTTTAATCTTCCGCAACGCAAACCTCACGAGCGTTAAGTCTGTAGTGAACCAAAGATGGAACTTCGTCTCCTTTGTAGTGAACAACGAAGCGCACCTTGGTTGGGTCGTTTTTCTTAAGGATAAATTCGCGGTTGTGTAAGAGGAATCCTTTGTTGTCATCATTCTTTCGGATTTCAACCAAACCATCCTGAAAAGAATTGAAAGTCATTAATTAACAAGTAAGTAAATTCTTGTATAAAAGTTGAAGTTATTAGTCATTCATTGATGCAAGTTTGAGTATTTTATCGAGGACCTTGTATATTCTGAAAACTTTTGATCCTTGTCAATTCATCCTTCTCACTTTCCACATTTCAGCTTCCAAACATTTCAACATTTCAACGTTGCGCGTTTGCGGACTGAGCTTTGAACTTTCACGAAGGGTTTAAAGTCTTGATGGAAGTCAAGTATGAAAATACGAACACAAAATAAGGACACGTACAGCGACTCTATACGGATGTTGAAGCAAGATACGTATACAAATTGAAAACGACTTGAAAGATGATGATGGCGTTTGAGACGCGCTCTGTGTTTTGGCAAACGAATAAATTTTGCGGATCAACGTCGAATGATGATTGCCAAGGAAATACGCCGTCACCGTCGCTGCCGCTGCCTCCGGAAACGGAAACGCGTCATACCATCCACATGTAAATTAAATGCCTCCTGATCAATTTATTCATTTAGACGCGGTATTGATATCTATTGAGAATTTGATATTTCAAAATGAAATTCTTGCATAAATAATTGCAATATTTAGAATTTCCTTTTCTTTTATACTTAAGAAAAGCGGATCCATTTAAAAATATGTTATATCTTGTAATATATGGACCAATAATAAAATAATAAGATTTTAAATCATCATAAAAAATTATTTTAGACTACGTTTCAAAATAAATATCAATTTAAAGCTTAGTATAAATAATAATTATCTAGAGTTAAATTTTCTGTTTGAAGTTGAGAATAAATTGTACCTAATTCTACGCAAAATGAAAAATATTTTAAAGAAAATGTTGTAATAACAAAAATCATAACCGTAAAAGTCTGATAAAATGATTACTGCAGTGCTTCGCTCTTGCATTAACTTTATGCTAATTTAGAAATTACGCTCGAGTCGTTTTGCATCCGACGGCGACGGCAGCGGCGGTGGTGCTCATCAGCATCATATGCGGCGGCGGTTGTTACACAGCCGCCCCAGATAGAACATAGTTGTCCATATATACGTTCGAATTGAAAGCTTCACTGTTTGCTAAGTTTTAACCAAGATACGATGCGCATTTGCAAGGCAAATGGTTTTTACCGCGCTTCAACTCTACCCACTCATGCATTCACATTAGCACATGATAGTCGAAAGTATTCTAATCTTTTAGAGTCTCTCTCTAGTTTTATCTTTGAACGAAAGATATTTTTCAAGACACCCTTTATAGTTTCGCATTCATACAAAATAACAACTCATACAGATGTACGCATATGCTGATAAACTCATACACATTTATAAAGATTCCAGGGGAGCTTTTCCCGTAGCTATTATGTTAATGGGGTAGTGACGTGGCGTCGTCTCTTCGCTCATCTCATTTCAACATTTGTTTTCGCGTTTCTACCCCCTTTTTGCACAGCCTAGCCTCACACCCTCACGCTCTTTACCTACAAATTCTCTTTTCTGAGCCTCGCGCCACATTTTCTCTTGCGTGCGTTCATTTCGTCACCGTTTGTTTACTACACACATGTTCTCAAACAGCGGAAACACAAGTGCAAATATACCGGAAGCGTAATGTTCTCAGAGCGGAAATACACACAAATTGTGTTTGCGCATGTGTGTGTTTGATTAGGTATAGAATGCTGGTATTTATACAAAGTGTTTTACAATTTTTGTGATTCTAATTTGATAATTTATGTTTGTTATTCGAAATATCAAGGAAACTGTGTCATAAAGTGTACAATTTATTACTTATTCCATTTTAGTTTAACCCCGAAACTGGCAAAAGCATCGTAGAGTAAGTGAAAAGCCATAACAATTCTTTTATCCATTTGAGCTCTATTTCTTCCTTTTTTCTCCATTCGAATGCGGCGACGAATCGTACGATTTTGGCGAATGGCCAAGTGTGACATATCATTAAATTGCGCGCTATTGGAAGGCACAAATTGCCGCCAACTTATATACTCTCGACGCGCGAAAATGCGAGATAACGCTTAATGACTTCTAGGATTTCAGAGGGTCCATTCAACAAGAGATAAAATAGGGTCAGAACTATCAAAAAAGGGCACTCGAACTATACATGTAAAACGAGGGGTATGTACCTACTTTGAGTGCATGCATATTCAGAGTTTATATTTTAGCGCTCTTGAAAAGAGATCGTAAGAGAAGTTTTACTCAAGAGGTTTATTTTTGGAGCGAATATGAGAAAACGCATAATTCACCCCGCTCGGCTTGAATGCAAAATCGAAAAAGGGTATAAAATGAGGTTTTGAGGTTAAATTATGTGAGATTTAACCTTAAAATTTTCATATCTTGGGTTGGAGGTTTTATTTAACCTCACATGTATCACACAACTTTTGCATTTTTGAAAGAAATGTCTTGCAATAATTTTTACAGTTGCAGAAAAATAATGCAATTCCATGAGGGATAATCCAATAATCTTTGTGTGCCATGTGTATTCCTTTATGCGGTAGGATTTGTTGAGTAATTAGATTAAATTCACCCCTGAATCCCAGTCGAAACTCAACGCAACTCAACGTATCCTAGCCTAACCTAAGTTTATGCGTAATAACATGTTGCATTCCCTAAGGAAGTCTATTTCCTGTCCCTCCCTCTCTCTCTCTCTCTTTCTCTCTCTGTCTTGTGCTACATCATTTTGGCCTTTATTCTAACCTCAATTCTGTATCCCTGTCACCACACTACACAAGTGTAATACGACCCTGAATAAATTTACACACGTCTAACATTTGTATGACGTTTGTTAGCTTGGGGGTTGCCGTCGAAGGCGACGCCATTGCAAATTAGCATGTGTTTGCATTCAGTGCAAATGTCGTGCGCGCAGGAAGTTCCGCTGCCTCCATTCCCAATGTTACCGCTACCTGGACATGTGTCTAGCGCTGTGTTTGTGGGTGGCTCAGGGCGTACTCAATTCCCACCTCCCACACCCCAGAGCACTTCCGGTGTGCGGACGCCGACAGCATGATTAACGAGCGCGCGACGCACTAATGCCAATAGCATTGGGAATCAATCAAAATTGCTAATTGCGCTGTTTCGGCTTTAATCTAACACCGCCGCGTGCGTGCGCGATGTTTACGTTCAAATTCTATTCGAACATGTCCGAACTAATTGCACATTCATTTGGGCGATTAATGCGTACACACAATAAATTCCTAGCAACGTGCTTGGACGTCGGGCGTTACGGAAAATTATACGATGAGCTAATCGATAATATTTTCATCGTTGCCAATAGCAACAACAAGTAGGATATGCTTTAGTTGGAAATGTGGGTGAAAGTTATACTCAGGTATTCATCAAATAAAATAAATCCCATTGCATGAATACTTCCGTAAATAAAGCCATGTAAATAATTTATGTTGAATGTAAAATAAAGATAATAATTTTGCTTCCACAAGAAACAGGCTGAAGGATTATTTGTGCTATGGTTTTATTATAATTTTAGCTGAACTGCATTTGAAATGTTTTTAATACGCAAATTAGCAATTTTTATTATGTAAATTTAGCAAGGTAAACCTTCTGAAAAAAGCCAATCATAAATAAATGTACGCGGATTAACATGAATTTATATCTCGCAGGATAATCGCCAGCGACGTGTATACAATGTTGAGAGTGTTCAACATAATCAGGCATTCAATATTCAGGATCAAGCGGGCGCAGGACGAGCTCACCACCACTGCTCTCGCCGCCGTAGCCGCCACCGCCGCCAGCGAGGAAATCGATGACGCATGAATTTTTATGGGCGCACAATCACGCTTTATCACACATATCATTCGCGCGCGACGTCCCAGCCGAGACTTAACGTTTTGCGTTAGCGCACGATAACGTATTACCGTATTATCGAGCATCGATGCGTTATTTATAGGTTACAATGCAACATACTGAAAGTCGCTTAAGCTAATTATATGCCACATGAAGAAATTTAGTGTGTTCTAGGCAAATTTACGATTACGAAACTTGCAAAGTATATACTTACAGGTGAAGTTACATCCTCGACGGGACGATCGAAGAAAACGCGAATCCAAACTCCGTAGAGACGGTATTCGGAATCAAGGGTGAGGACACCCGCCCATTGACCCTTTGCTGCCTCCTTGTCTACAACGTCATATTCGAAGCGACCCGGGCAAGGGCTTTTACGCTCCTGCTCGACGGGAACGCTGGCGACGGCCGCCACCAACAACGCGACAACACAAACGTAGCGCAACATGCTGACTCTGCAAATAACAACGTCCAAAACATAATTAGCACTTAAATATCAAATTGCCCAAGTGTGTCTAACGATACAAACAAAGAATGCGTGGCAGGCAAGAAATGTTTGTGAGCTCTTATCATTTCCCGTCTTGCTAATTAAAACAGGCGTAATTGGCGGCAATAAATAATTTCTATTGTGCATTAATAAATTCTTGCGCCTCGCAGAAGATCGTAAATAATACGTAAAGGGCCATTTTAGAGTCGCGAAGCTATTTTGTTTGTTCAGTGCGGTAATTGCGTAGGTGCTGTGCTCCCCCAACGGCCCTTCTGGCAAATATTATTATGATTAATCGCATTTTATTCAGTTGAGAATTTACGCATTGCGCTTGCACGCTGCAAATAAATGCGCTCGATCTCATTACGTTAATTGCATACTTTAGGCACCGGTGTGAATTTTATTTGTTTGCTTTATCGACGATTTCCAAATTAATGAGTTCAATTTCATAGAATTTAATTACTTATAATTCAAATGTTGATAGCGTAAATTGCGTTGATGAGTCATAATCAAGAACCTATGCATTGGTAAATAACTACATAGAATAGGTAATGTATATGAAAATGAGCAAATGAAATAAAAATTGCATATAAAAGTTGAATATGCCTTTTGAATAGAAAATGCATGCAATGTTTAAATGAAAAGTTAATTGAGTTTAAAACTTTTCAAACTATAGTGATATCGAACTTTTAACGCAATTTATCATATTATATTTCTGTCAGAATTATGAACACATATTTCAAAACGCAATTATGTCATATATTAATAAAATTTAGTTTAATGTGCAGTTAATTTAAATAATTCTCTTCAATTTAAGGTAACATCTACATTTTCATATAATTTATAATATATAAGAAGAAAAACTCATTGAAATTAATTCTCTACGCTTTAATTCTATTAGCGTTAACGTTTTATATAAGTCATACGCAGCGCACTAGAGAAATATTAGAAATAATTTATAGCTAATGAAAGATTTCATCGTTTTATACATTTTATTACCACTATTATTCCACTGCGCTTTGCAGATTTGAACAGTAAGCTAACTAAGCTCTTGACAAACCGAATTGAACGCGTTTATTGCATTATTTGAGATTTGGCGAGACAAGAATTACCTATTAACAAACTAATAAATTCTTCATGGAAGAAATCATAGCATTTTAATTTTATCATTATAAAACAACCACACCTTTTTATCCTAGTTAATGTTTCATAACACAAAATAAATTTATTTACAATTAATTTTAGTGACTAAATAATCAATACATCCGTATTACCCCATTTAATTAGATTGCATAATTAATATGCATTTTCTTTAAACAAAGTAAATGCCCCGTAATTGGAAATAAGCACATAAGTATTTATTTTAAAAGTTTTACCAGAGAAAACACAGATTAAAATACTTTAATAATTTGGACTAAAGAAAAATAAATTATAATCCTTTTTTAAATCCTTAAGCCTATTACTGTAAAAGCGTTAGCAAACTAGGAAATCCTTTCTCCACATTTGGGAGATTTGGTTAGCAACATTTTCCCATTTATTGGCAGTGCTATACGCTAAGTTTGCTATTTTCAACTGAAATAAACTGAAAGCTGGCAGGTTCACAACCAAAATGGCAAAACGAACTTAAACTAGGGTCACACAAAAGAGGCTCAAATGCAAAAATTGTTGCAATATATATGAAGAATATGAACAATTTCTATATCCCCTTATTTCAATTTGTAAAAATTGCTACTACGCTTTTCTAAATTGGAAACTAAAGCATGCCAAACTAACTTACTTACTACTTTAAATGCATAACATGGGGTATTTTGATGAACTACTTATAGTAAAGTATAGATCAGGTCTGTACAACGTCCATCATTCAGCCCGTCAGCCCTTCGATGGCGGACTCCGAAAACGAAATTTTGTTTTTTTCCTAAAGTCGTTTTTCGTTTAAAATATATATTCATAACCGGCTTCTTGTGAAGCATGTATTTTGGTGCTCGATTTTTTACAGGCCATGTATTTTGGTCCGCATATCAATTTGAGTTGTGCATCACTATTTTGGAGATTTATGCCAAGTAAAGTTTCAAGTTAAACTTTATTTATGCTCTCGCATAAGTTGTCAAATTAATGAATTAATTCACAAATTAAAATAATTAATTTTATGCCCGGAAGAAGCCGCGGGCCATGAAAATATAATTCATTGGAAAAAATGATTTTAGGAGTAAAAGTCAAATGAATATATGTAATTTCTTTTCTGTTTACTTTAGGGGACCGTCAATAAAGGGCGGTGGGGCCGTATGTGGCCCGCGGGCCAGAATTTTATAAATACTTAATTGTTTTTTAGATTTTGCAAAAGTTAGCGAGAGAAAACTCATTAAAATACCTTTCCAACTCTTTAATTTCATTGGCGTGAATACTTTATAAAAACTCTCAAAAATTTCCATCGCATTTTGGAAATAATTGGATACTGAATTTCATGCGCGAAAATAAAAGAGCCGCCTAAAATTTTAATTAAAAGCGACGCGCTCATCACACGATATAAATAAAGGCTTTAATAGCGCATGCGTCGCATAAAAGAGTAAAAATATGTGAAACACATACGCGAGCATCCCGTTTAATGGCATTGAATGTGGTTAAATGTGGAGACGCGCAAAAAACTGGGGCTACGCTTGAAAATTGAATGGCATCGATTTTTTGCAAAATGGCTGCTCTGCATTTTCCGGTTGATTACATACACAAACACTTTATGCATGTTATGCTTTGCCACCCTCCATGTGGGATATTCAGATTAATCCCGAATCATGGTCGTTGAAATTGCACAGCAGGATGCATCATATGCAGGTGCATGCTGGCCACCTTGATTAAATTGAATGCGAAGCCGATAAATATTTGCACAACGCTCCCGCTTCTCGTTTATCCGGTTCGCTGTTCAATAACCGCCGCCATGCATGAATAAAATTCACCCTGATATTAATAGGCTTATCTAAGTATCTATTAATTAATCTGTTGCCACGTGAGCTTTAAATATAGGTTCAACGACGGTGGAGCAAGTTATTGTGTTATAGTTACAGGAGCAATATTAACTACTGCAGTTTCTCCACTTGAAGTCTATTGTTTTTTCTTGGTTGATTGAAAGTTTAATATATTTTTAAGTATGCTAATTAGTATATGCGAGCCCTTAATAACTGAATTTCAAACTTAAAAATAATAACCTTACGATTTAAATTAATTAAGTAATTGATAGTTCATTAAGCACTATAATAATCTTCTTGTAGGATATTCATATTTGCCAAAATTATTGGTTATAAATTAATGGATTGTCTACCGAATTCACAACCTATTTCAGGGGTGAATTAAACTATACACAAGTAAGCATGAATCGGTTGGCGGTATAACGTATTGAATAGTAATTAGACTAATCTTAATTACACTAATTAATTAATCGTCTTACTAAGGATATTCTGTTTGTGAAACTTTATGATAGTCCTTAATTAGTGTCTTCTTCATCCACAAATTAACTACATATCTATGTATTCAAAGTAGCATTTCCTTGAAACGTAAATTCACTTTGATGCAGTTGGATTGCTATTTATTATTATGTGTTAATTATCGTATTAATGTCTTCTTTGTAAACGTGAACCATGGCTAGTATAAGCAAGAATATATTTTCGATTAAAAAAATTAACCTAAAAAGTTTTTGTTTTCAATTATTATTTTTACCGTATGTTGATATTTTTCGCCAGTGTCGAGAATAAAGAGAAAAACAATACCTTTTTAAGTAAAATACACAGACATTCCTTCTTTATGGTTTCTATTTATGGACGATTACAATTTTATTAATTATAAGTGAACATGATCGTAATCTTTGTAATGGCTCAGTGAACTAATCAATTTTTATTTTTTGTGCCATAATTTTGCATAACATTTATTTAGTTTTTTTATAACTATTATGAGACAATTTATGAGATGTATCTAATTAAAACTATCTGGCTTAGTAAAAACAACAGATATTGTAAAAATTGAATATTGCTGCATGTTTTAAGTTGTTTTTACTAGTAATTTAGAATTAATCGAATAATAATTAAGGATTTTCATGTTAAACTGTGATGAATTCTAAAAGAAAATATTTTAGTGTGGAATATTCTTGAAAGTAAAGATAATAATTTTATATTAATTATCGGCGAACATGATACTAACTTTTAACGATTCCTTACTGAAGTAATCAATTTTAATCATTCCTGTGCCATAATTTTGCATAACTTTTAATAGCAGTTATGCACTATGAGATGTAGAGAACTAGCGCACTGAGTATAAAAAGTTTTATGATACGATTTACGATTACATAGTGATTCACGAAATGAACACGGGCGACACGACGTCGCAGCTTTTATTGTTATATGGCAACGACGACATCCAAGTGTATCTTGAAGTTAATGATTCGACGTTGGCGGCTGCGGTGCTGCCTCTTCGTCGAAATTTCAGTTTAATGCTACTACTCCTTAACGAAGAGAGCAGCAGCTTCCTGTTATCTCTGCACACTTTGCGCCACGTACATAAATTCCACGTTTGCCTATTTACTGCACATTTACTGCATTTACAGTCGGCGAGTGGTTCTTCGTTCTACAAATTCTACATTTACTGCCACTATTATTCCGCCAAGTTTCGCAACTTTGAGTTGTAAAGCTAACTAAACTCGCTTGAAATCTACTGAAATCGTCTTAAATGAACGACGTTGTTGAATTATTCGATACAATTCGGCATAAGAATTTTATAACCTAGAATTATTTTCCTACATAAAAGTTGGCGAATATTTGGTGATTGTTTTAAATTTATTGGAAATAATTTTCTTCACATAACCACCATTAATCATAAAGTTGAAAACAATATTTACCGATGGAAGATGAGAAATCTTGTTATCTTAGAAAATTCAATAGAAAATTCCTAACAAATTCTAAATTTGTGTCGGCTTTAAAGCCAAACGACATAGTTTATGCAAACTTGCGTTTAATGCAAAGCATTCAAGTTTTGAAGTAGTTGTATAACTTTTCTTCTTGTCTTAAAATGCTAAACGCTAACAAAATACCAAGATTTAAAGAACACAATTCATGAAGTTTACTTTAATGAAGACGTAAAATGTATTTACTTACCGAAAAATACGAAGAAGTTCACTTCACAAGCACAAAATAAAGTCTGCAAATATATTATTCATGCACGTATATTTATAATTTCCATTCGGCTTACGATCGGACAAAAGCAGACGAGCGGACGAACAGGTAGTCAAGGTTTTTCCCACTAAACAGAAGCGACCGTATTACTAATAACAACAACAACGGCAGAAACGAGCAGAGTAGCTCGGCTTAATAACCGCTTAATAGCAAGTTCGTAATCTGGTCTTGAGAGACTTGCTGAACAAGTCGCAACTCGTATACGATGCGTGTGCTTTACGAGCTATTATATGATATTATTAAGTTGTATCTGTGGTATTGATAATGTGTTCTTCCACGAATAATCAGAGATATTTTCTATAGAAACCTTCAGCATTTATCTATAATCACCATTATCCTTACCGTACCTACTAAAGTGTGTATTGGATGAGTATTTTCTTCATTTTCGAATTCTAGACCGCTTTTCGCGAAATGGAGCATTTGCGAATTATGGGAAGATTACAACTTTGCTTCATTAGGAAGAGGGTTTATAGTATTAATAAGTATTATGGCAGAAGCAAAACCCGCATTTTACTGAGACTTCTTGAGCATTTGTATGAAAAGTGTAAAGAATTAGATAAAAATGCATAAAACATTGAATAATGAGCAAATTAGTTTTTCTTGAAATGATAAGACAGAAAAATAGTTGATAACAAGTCTTGGAAGACTAATATAGCAGCATGAATAAATTTTAAACTAATTTTACTTAAAACTTATAAATTACAATTTAATATTTGACAAACGTTAATTATGGGTATATAAAATATTGCTAATTAAAACTCTTAAACAGTACTTTTATTACAAGATGAGATATTCAGTTATTCAAATGTCTTCGCATTATTATTCGTGTATGACAGAAGTTGTTTGATTAATTCATACAATTCTAAAACTAATAAATTCATAGAGTTTATATGGTACTTGGGAAGTAGGATACAAAACTTTATCACGTTGATTAATTTGTCAAAGAATTTCAATTATATTAATGGCGGATATATTCAAAACTAAGTAAGTCACATCAAATGTTCACTCATTTTATTAAATGTTATCAATTACGCTTCATCAAGCAAACTGGTACGAACTTTTAGAGTTAGAATTAGTTTCACTATTATAGTTGTTTAAAAACTAATTAATAAGTTTGACCCCAGAAATATATGTATTTTATGCATAAAATGAATAAATAATAAATACCGATTTACATCATTATCATTACATATATGCAGTGATAATTAAAATAGTTCATTTACTATATATTTATTTGTTTTAGTAAATGGTGAATTCTTATTTGTTTATTTGGAAAGAGTTTAATCAAATTCAATTTAAAATTAATTTAATGCTAAATGAATAAACGTTATATGTTTATGGTTAATATCAATTTTATCGGATTTTAATACAATTTAATACAATCTGTAGTATGTGAAATATTCATTATTAATAATAATAATATATTTATTACTGCTGAAAAGAACAACAGGCTGTCGACCACATTTGGTTTCGTGAATTTTTATTAATTTTCACGAATATGTGGATGAATTGATTGCTTAACTAATAATTCACCTAATGATTCAGTAATTCTAAAAATAAATTAATGATTGCTAAGATGAGTATATTTTATAAATATTTAAGTCTTATTCAAATATTTTATTACAGTATTCCATTTGGTGTTTTATGATATTAGTAATGAAACTTTTCTGTAAACGTACTATTTCCTCTATTTTTCTATTTCATTGATATTCCTGTTATCGCCTCATAAAAATGTTTTATTATATTTTAAGTAGTTATTCCAACATATGCATCATAATAAACCACCAAATAAAATGCCGCATCAAAAATTATAAACCGGAAATTATTATAGAAATTGTGCCAGGTTTTAAAAATTTAATTTACTGCAACATAAAATAAATTAATAGTTTGAACTTTACGAAAATATGAAGTGTTGAAATTATTAAACAAATATACAGCATAAATAAATACAATTAATAATAGAATAATAATGACATAGGTATGCAAAACAAGGTTATACACAATGAATTTTTATTTTGTTTGCAAATCAAATAGCATGAAGCATAAACTTAAAAGCAATTGAGGAACATAAATTTAATTTGTTTGCAAAGTGAAAAAATTTACAATTGTTATTCAACAATTTTATGAATCACTATAATTGGTTATAAACAGTTTTTATTTTAATCTTAGAAAAACAATAATCCGATAAAGTAAAAGAGGAAATTTTTGCCTTAGGAATGAATGAATAGCGATGTAATTAAATTGGCTCGTCATAAATATTAATAAAGAAACTGATTTCGAATAATCAAAGTAAAAGAAGTAAAAGAAGAAAAAGATTTACAACCGAAGAAAACAAGTTTTGTCTTGGTCGTAGCACGGTTGGTTGGCGATATTGTCCTTGAAAATGACCCGCAATTGGGAATTACACCAGTTGTTTAAGCAATTAACAAAGCAAGTAATAAAAACATGGAATATTTGTAAAAGTTTTTAACGTGTTCGAGAAACACTTGGTGTTGTAATTCATAACAAGCGAGTAAGCAAATGCAAATTGAGTTAGCAGACTGGCTGACGAGGCGATGCGTTCGACTTTGGTTAATTGAGCAGGAAATCCCCAAGAAAACAAGCTGGATTATGCTAATTACCATCAATAATGCCAATATCATTGCTTGCACTAAGCTATTAAAACGCATTAAACTTAATTTGGAATGCTTTAAGTAGCTAGCAAAAATAAAATAGTTTAGATAAATGCGCATTTCTGTCTTCTGAGAATTTTTTAATTACACAAACAACTTATACTTAATAATTTAACACTTATTAATGCAAATAATAGGATATTAATTAAAGTTGTTTTGTACTAAATTTTATAATTCGATTCCAAAAAATAATTAAGTCACATTTGTTGCGACATAGCTTAGTGGTCTTATAAAATTTTAACATACTTTATATGTATAAAATTTATGGTCAGAAAGTCCAAATAAAATTGGTTTTAATCTGTAACTTAACAAAACTTTGATATTATTTTATTACAGAATCTTTATGGCTGTTTTCTCCCATCCCATCAAGCGTGTTCGGTTAGACTAGTATTATTCCAATCTGATTATTGCACTTTTCAGTGGTCCTTCTTCTTTTATAAATGATGGTTTGCATTTCCTTGTTTTTTACGAGTCGTTCTTCGGCTATGAGCTTATGGCCATACAACGGAAGTTTTCCGTCACTATATTAATGTCCCCTATGTGTGTAGTGTTGCTTTCACTTGGTACTCTGGATAGTAATAATAGAAGCTCCAGAATTTTATGATAAGGTAACAAACACATAACACATCGCAGGGTATAACAACAACAATTTATGTATTGCAGGAGACATGAGAAGAAATTAATTTTTATTAAACCTGTTCAAATTAGCTCTCCCAAGACCGTTCAATCTAAGATTCAATTTAAAATGCTATTTGAACATCAATTCCATTGAACTGATACTGTTTTTGAAGACAGGTTTTTTATACATAGTTCAAAACGGACGAATTGAAATATAAGAAGTAACCGAGCTGAAATGAAACGTTACCCTAACGATATTTCGAATTTCATTAGTAATTGCGTAAATTCTTGAAAATAAATTATAAAAGTTTTTGGTACGCTAATTAGTCGCTCTATCCATATTGGAAGATTTTACTTTTAAAAACAAGACCATTCGGAAAGTTAAAACAGAAAAAATAGATTAGGAAATTAATTTGCCTTCCACGACAGAACAAAACGAAAAATATAAGAACGAACAAGACAAACACGAAAAATCCCGATTGAAAAAATTCGCTCTCCATTCGTTCCTGTCACTTCATCCTTCAGGACTACGTCTGGACCCGCGAGCAAGTTTTACATTAGTCAAACTCACCGCAAGAGATCCCTTCGGACGGGAAGGAAAGAAAGTGAAGTGAATTAAGAGGTGATCAATGTAACTGAAGAGATTTATGTTCAAAGTCATTCTTCATTCGCGTTCTTTTTTTATTCATGTTATTTTCATTTTGACCGTAATTTTGTTATTCGTTTTCCTCTTAATGAAGACGATTTTCATGAACATTTAATTACATTGTATCCAAGTATTTAATAACATGATGAGTGAATTATACGAGGAATTAATACTTAAATAATTAATTAATTCGGCGTAATTCTGTAATTAAAATCGAATCACGTTTGTGCTCATTGAACTTGTGCTCCTGTTCGGTTTGGATACACGGATCGAATCATCATGAATCGTGGAAATGTACGCAGAGCAGTACATTGTTCGAATTTCAGAGAATGAATTGCGCGCATTACAAATGGAAGGATTTCACATGCAATTAAGCAAAGATAACATTGATTATCGTATTCCTTGTGCGTTCTTGTGGTTGCGCTGTTTTTCCATTTGCGCTTTGGCTGTTTTGCTCTTTGGCACAGAATTTATTTGGTGGATTGCCAAATAGGGGAGAAAACGCATTATCCAAAATTAAATTTCCAAATATTATTGTCTTTCGTAATCTTGTTATATAGCAGACTTCTTCAAAAAAAATAATCGTAACCTCGAAAGTTTTAGAATATATTTTACGATAATGTCGTCAAAACATGAATCTATTTTAAATTTCTTTAAATATCGTACTATAATTTCTGCCTTATTAGGTATTTCAAATGTTGTCAACGTAATTTATTGATATTATTTTCTAATTCTTAGTTTATGATTATTATCATTATTTAAGGAAGACGATTATTATAATACGTTTTTTCTGTATTTTCTCATTTGTGCGTTTGCTTTAATACTATTTGCTCAGTTTTTTATTAAGTAGCAAAATCTAAGTGGGTTTAAATTGTTTGCTAACAAGAAACATTTCGAAACGTCTGTACAAATGAATGAATAAACATATGTCACTGGAGAGATGAAATTCAATTTGAGTTTGTAAAGTCTGCCACTCGTCCTATTCGACGTTCAAATAATTTCGCACATTCTCTTGAACAACGACGGTTGAAGGCGGGAACGCTAAAGTCCAAGCAAAGTCCGAACTTTCGAGGACCAAACTGCAAATTAAACTTTGCCGAGGGAAATTCTTGGCAGTCCGATAGCGCCAATTCGTTGGCGTTGCCTGCCTCTCGTTTCGTGATAAGAGCAACGCACGTACGTATTGAATTCCCATGTACAATTTATGCTCATTTGGGAATACTATAGTTTGACACTTTGTCATTTCAAATTTACGGTTTGCTTCAATAAACTTAATTCTTCAACTTCCAATCCTTCTAAATAACTGTGTAATACTATTTTTCATTCTTTTCCATTTTTTTGCTTAAATATTCCAGTTTATTGGAAGTTCTTATGGAAAATTTAGTGTTAAATTGCGATAAAAAACTTTTATGAAACTTTTGCAACTCTTATCACCATTTTACACCTTCTCAGCCGTAGGATGATGACATCATGATGAATCCTTAAATTTTATCAGTTATCCTTGAATACTGCCGAGTTCTAGAGTGTAATAACAGCCATGATAGAATGATGGATAAAAAAAGTGTCAAAACCAGAAACGCGTAGAAAGGAATTATAATTTAAAATTTAAAATTTCTCAATTTACATTTTGCATTCAACTTAAAAATCAATAAATGGTTAAATTGCTTTTTATCCTTTACAGAAATTTTCGGTACGAGTTGAAATGGATATCGCAGATAAGCGAAACCCAAACACAAACTCATTTCAACCCCTTCTGCACACTTTCACCCTCGAACACATGCAGAGACATAAACTGCATGTCATTCGCACGAGGAAGCAAAGTTCAGAGTTTGAGAGTTCGATATTTTAAGGTCTTACAAGACCGCTTGATGAGATCTCATCCTTTGCTCCTTTTATCCTTCGTCTCCTTCTTGCACTCATTGGTTGTTGATGACGCCTCTTTTTCCAACATTTCTCATCTACGCCCATACTAGAGTATGGATAACGAATACAAATGCTGGATGAAAGAGAAATCTGCAATGTGAGAATGCTCTGGAAGAAGGGCGAGAGAGAGAAAGAAGGAGGTGGTGAATATACGAAAACGAAGGAATTGTGATGTAATCCTTGAATGCGAATCTCAAGACGTATTCAATTGCGATGGAATTATCGATAAAGTAGAAATCTACGTTTTATATGTATGTCAAATGCATAGAATCACATAGAATTCATAGTCATACAGTGGTGTTCTATTATAACTTGGTAGGAGCTAAACTCGATATATACAAGCGTGATTTTTCTTCTTTGGGCTTGATTTTGTTTAGTGTACAGCGTATTTATCTCTTAATAGATGAATTTTATATATAACTAGATATCTGATTATTTTACTACATGGGTTTAGATAACTTTGAATATGATAAAACCATCAATTATTTCGTGTTTTAAGTCAAATTCCTGATATGCAAAGTTATTTATAACTTGTTTATTATAATTATATCAAGTTCTGCAACATTCAGTATAACCAAAATGCTCTTTCTTCCTGCAAAGATTTGGTAAATATTATTTAATTTCCTTCGAAATAAATCAAAACCGTCTCGTTTCCTAAATTTCAATTATTTTTAAAGATATATTAATGATACCTGAGTGTATATTACACCTCTCAATATCATGCCAGAAAAGTAATAAAACTTTATTAAAGATTTAGAAGATTTATTACTTTGAAGCAATAACCATGATGTGTTTTTAAGCATGAACACGGAAACGAAACGAGATTTATAAGCAAGAAACTGTTCCGGAAATATGAGATGAGGAAGTAAAACGAGACGGGCATAAACGTATCAGAAGGCCGGTATTTAGTTTATGCGTAGGCTGGTAAAAAAGTTTAATTGACTGCACAGTTGCGCCGCCAACTTAATTAAAATTTATATATAGTATGCAATGTTTGCTTCATATTTGTTGCTCTGCTCTTAACGAAATGAATCGGGGTTTAGAATTCCAAAATAAATGGATAGATTAATTAACGCAGCGAGAGACTCAACGCGAGCGAGGGAGCAGGTCTGAATAGTAATCATTTTCATTAAACAAGTTTTTGTCTATTCGCAAACAAACTGTGAAAATGAACGAAAACAAAAACTAAATGAGCAAACATCATGGCAATATGTTTGTTTGGTTGCATATTGCCGAGAGTTATAATTAAAAAAGTTTATCAATTAATTAAACCAATTTGTTAAGGGTAGTTTACATTAGGCAAATTTTCATGCATATTTTGGTTGAATTATTTAATGCTCTCTTTAACTTTATTTTCCATTGTAAAAATTATTATCTGGTGCAGCTTTTAAAAATATGTCACGAAACGAGGATGAAATATGACAGAATACAATCAGGAAAATTAAGTCCTTATCGTATCAAGTTCTTTGGAAATTTCAAGCGCATTTCAAGGATTCAAATACACGCCGCATTTTTATGAAATGTAACAGTTAAGCGTGTAATCATTTTTTGCGATTTCATTTTTTGTCTCATTTTCCAGCAGGAAATTTGCCACGTTTTCCACTTTTATGTTTAGCACGTTTTCCGCATTTTCATCATTCCAACCGTTGGTTTTTCTTTCATTGCCCTTGAGAGTACTTGAAATTTTATTTTATCGAGTACAGAATAATATCCAGAATGATTATTCACGTTCACGTAAATAAAAAAGTAAAAAATGCAATAAACGGTTCGTGGCTATTCAGAAAGCAAAAATTTTCATGAAAAACTCGTTGAGAATGTTAAGAGAATATGTAATGAAAAATGGGGGAAAGAGACGAATTTTTTAAAGAGAGAGAGAGAAGAGATGAGATTGAACTGGAATTGCATTCGCAAATATGTCGATGACATAGAACTTTGCTCTTCATATTTCCGCGCGTGTCATGTGTGTATAGTAGTTTTTGCATATGCGCAAGCGCTGCGAACGTTTCCGGTTGTGTGAGTGTCAATGGCGGATGGTAAAGCACCTAGAGCCCTACAGGACGACCACAGCACATCCTTGTCTCGCGCATTTGCGACTCATACATAAATGTATGCACTCGAAATGTGCATAACGTTGAGATATTGAACAATGTGCAATGTTGGCTTTGCTATGCGAAGTAATACGCGGCGTGTGTGCGGCAAGTTTTCGGCTTCAATTTCAATTTAGCGCGGCGAACTTTGCCGTCGAGCACGACCCCACTTCACGTTTTCGTATACGTCGCGATAACGGCATATTTCACCGCTGAAATATTCCACTTATTCCACCTCAATATATCTGTACGCGGTGCATTTCCGGTTTTCCGCCATTACGATTCTTCCATGTGTGCGAACAAAAACTTCAAACTGCATACGCAACTACCGGAAAATGTTAAATTTCTGCTTGTCAGCGTTTTTCAAAGGCTACTATATATTTTCGTCATCTTCTTCTCTTGGAAATTGGATAAATACCACGCGTTATTTATGTTGTGGTTACTTTGTTATCAAGATGGATCATTAAATTCAGACGATAATTTTGGTTATAACAATGAATTTGCAATTAATTTGCATATACTACCTATAGTAATATTTTGTCTTATCGTCAATGCGTAAAATATCAAATGATAACATACGAAATATGAAAACCTCGGTGTTATTGTGCCATCAAATCATAACAAATGCAGATAAACTTAGTTTTCCTGCATTTATCATTTTGTAAACGTCGTTTACTTGTCACTAGTTTCAACAAGGGATTTGCTGAACAGGCAAATTTGATATTAGAAATGGTTTGCGAAACATACTTAGATAATAATATATATACAGATTTTAACTGCAATAAACTTCATAACGATTTTATATTCGAATATAATATCCACGCGGTTTTCGAAATTTTTCAAGAACTTTATGCATAAATATCTAGAAATATCATTTGTATAAAACGTGATCTTTCATATATAACGAAAATGTTTTATAATTTTGACTATTCTATAATGAATGTGTGCGGTTAGTTACCATGTAAAACGGATTAACTTAAACTTAATTCATTTCAGCACGTTGAAATTTTCTTGCGTTACTTCACGTTGCGTTAAACGTTAAGCTAATTAAACTGAAGCGGCAGTTGGTTGCGTGTTATTTCCTAATAAGCTGTGCGCGTTTCGCATTCTATTAAGAAGGGTTTATGGCGTCTGGTGACAGCCGGCGAAGCGCTAAAAACCGTACAGATTCCAGTGAAATACGCTCAAGTACGAAGAGAGGGATTTTTGCATGAAAGACAGGAAAGCTGTCAAAAAAAACGAGGGAAAATTACATGGATAAAATTGATTACAAATTTCGTGAGACATAAGAGCAAAGCTGAAGTTTTAATTTTGTTAAAAGTTTAAAAATTAAAGGTTAAAGGAAGCGTATTTTAAAATCCTTTAATCTTGTAGAGTTGTTGACAATTTCATGGTTTCTGATGACGATTGTCAAAGTCAAAGGATTCTGAAGCATGCTTTTAACGAAAGTAAATTTCAGAAATATTAGATTTCTTGCAGAATGTAAAACTATCGCAGAAATCTTATTTCACACGTCTTTGGCGCCCCCTGGCGGGTGTTTCACCGATTCAGAGGGTGACGTATTATTTTCTGAAGATGCTGGATAAATACTTCTTTTTGAGAGGGGCTGACAGAAAAAAGTAAAGTAGTAATAAAAAATGGATTTTTAGAAAAAAAAAAGTTTTGATAAAATTATAATTAGATAATAATATATACCTATGCAATGAGCCAGTTTTTGGTGTGGGATTAATTAGATAATCAATTCATTCATAATTTGGTAATTTTATATATAATATTATTAAAATATCATTAAATTTATGAATATTATTTCAACATAAATATTTTGTATTTTGGGCATCACATGTTTCCTTTTTTAGGGTTGTCACTTTGTCTAGTAGTGCGTTATCCTCATATATTTGAAGCAATTTGGCTAAAATGAAAAGCATATATACATAACGTCAAGAAGGACAAGAACGAATCGATACAGCTCGTGCACTTATCCCCTTTCCGTTTTTCGCATTTTTTTTCACATCACTTTCACGCCTTTTTCTTTGCTCTGTCATTATCCTTCGCCTCGTTTTTTGCGCACGCTTTGCACTCTGCGTTTCGTTTGGTTTCGTATCCATTTTTATTTCGTCTCATTTTGTTTGCACTCTATACGGAGCACTAGTGGTCGTGTTCTATTTCGCGCTAGTTTTGTGCTTGGCGTGCCTGCTGCTGCGCTGGTGCAAAATGAACGAACGCAAAGCATTTCATCATCATCGAGAAGCGAATCTCGGCGTTGAGCGCATGAAAAAAGGCATGCAAAAAAGAAGAACGCGAAGCGATGCTCGCTCTTGCGTTGAATGCATCGACGCCTCAACAACACGCTGTATTCGGCGTTATGATGTGGAACGAATCAATCCGGATGGAAAGCTTTCTCCTTCTTGCATCTCTTTCTTCTTTCCCACTATATACAGCTACCTTCTCTTCTATGGGCACACTTGTTATCTGCGTTTATATATTTGCAGTTTCTAGTTTTTATTTCCGCATTTCCTGCTTTTTCATCCGTTGTGGACTAGTCAGCCATGAAAATGCATTCGAAGAATAGGGTGTTGTGATTTATAAGGTGGGATAAAATAGGAAAAATTATTTTATGCCTTTAAATATTCTACATTACACTGAAAATTCAAATCGCAGAATTTCATTTACCTATAAAAATTTGCCGTTATTCTTTTGGGCATTGAGGGCCATTCCCAACCACGACTGGTTTAATCAGATATTTCTTCCCATGTGGAAGTAGCAACCAATTCGCAATTAAATTATAATTTCCCATATGTAGCAAAGTTTACCGTTTGTAGCTTGATTCAACATGATCGATAATATGGCTTGATAAACGAACCTATTGTTCATGTCCTATATGTATTCTTATTTCACAATCCCATTTCTGGATTTTCGTTTGAGCGTTGTGAGTCATAATCCCTGGTAAAGGAGGAAAACGGGTTAATTAGGCATTGACTATTCAATTTTGTGTTAAAATATAAAAATATTTTTAGGATGACAAGTGCGAGTGTGAAAATAAAGGTGCGAATAATAAAAAATCATGGATATTTCATTACAATGACAACGAAGATTCAAGAAATTTACTTAGTGACATTAAATGTTGTAGATACTCATTGAATAAAAAGGCACATCACAGACATACACTCTTAGATGCACTGCATTCGTATTGATATACACGCAGTCAATTTTAATGTCCATATTTATTAAACACACAGTTAATAAAATACAAGAAAAATGGTTACGCACCGGTTCTTTTTATACCTATCACAATTACATTCTACACGCAAACCATAATATTCTATTTTTAAAAATAGTATTGTACATTTGCATCTCTGTATTTTCCTGTTATTCATTCGTTATAGACTAGAAAACCATAAAAAGTCGCTTGGAAGTTGAAGCATTGTAACATATAAAGTGGGATAGAACAGGAAATGTCTTTACGTCTTTTAAAAGTTCCTTATAAAAATAAAATGTCAAGAAATTCACTTGGATAATTTATTTCTTGCATCTATAAATTCCTCCTTTATTTATTTAGGTAAATTTGCATGCGAAAAAGTAAAAAATTTGATGCAAAAGAAAACAGGAACCTAAACGAAAAAGTTGGATGAGTAAAATGTTTTTGGTAATGGAATTTTTTAAAGACGGATTATCCTGTATTATGTTAATGCATTTTCGTCTTTTTTACATTGGGAATTTGAAAGCATTAAATCTAATATCGCTTTTACATTTTTTATTGCATATAAATGAACTTACATTTACAAATTAGTTTAATTTATATAGATAGAGATTTTTAATTTTAATTTTTACTGCATGACAAATCGCAATTGTAAAATTTGATTAGCTGCAAAACAAAACATGATAATAAAGTCCTTCAATGCAGGGAGGATTTACAAGCATAATGAAATCCAATAAATCCTTTTTTTTTGGTAAATAAAAAATAGCACCGAGAAAAATCATGAGGGAATGGTGGAAACAAAGGCAATGTGAATTCAGCGCACATATTTCGGGCGTGCCAACTCATAACTCACGAGTCATCAAAACAGGACGTATTTATCCTGACTCGTGAAGCTTGGGCTCTATTTAGTTTTATAAAGATTGATTGGACGTGCGATGCGATTGATGAGTCTGAATGCGATACATTTTCCCAAATTCGTCATTCTGTATCAATGAAAGAATCGGCCTTGATTTGTTCGTTTATTATAATATTTTTGCTTTTATCATATAAATCTCATTTATGAATTGTAGAATCAATAAAGCGGAAAATATCAGTCATGCTTAAATAATTAGTTATTTAAATTCAGTGTTTCAAGTTTAATAAATAAAAATAAAATGTGTAATAAAAATCATGTTAAAAATATCAAATATGTCAATTTGGTAATTTATAAATCTAATATCAATTATAAATTCATTGTAATTATAGTACATTTTTTATTTAATTGTGCAAGTGATGTACTTAATTAATTATCCCCAAGAAAATGTAAATATAATTTCATGCTTGAAATCTTTCTTCTACTTTGGAAAATAAATTTACCTAATTTATCACCGAAAGTTCATCGCTTAGAAGTATTTTATATTTAATGATTATGGAATAAAAACATTTTTAAATTAAGTTATCGATTAAAGGAATACATTTTAACCTGTTGACTTTTAAATGCTTTACAATCAAGTTAAATATTTAATTATTCAATAGGTGCGTTCAAAGTTGTATGGCAATTGCAACAAAGTCAGCATAAAAGTCAATACTTACACTTCAAGATACCAAGGCGAGCACAATAGGTTTTCTTTTTCTTTTACTTTTACGTCCACAATAAATAATTTAAAGAGTTTTCTTTGTTAAGCAAAATAGGAATGAGCAAGTTTAAAATAAAACTCAGATCCAGAGTAAAACAAAAAGAAAATAAACATATAAATTAATCAAAAACATGCACGAACAATTAGAACGTAAAATAAATAATACGTTAGAATAAATAAGACAAATTTCACAAAAAGCGAGCGTCCCGGCGCCAAAAGCCAAATAAAGCTTGAAAGCTAATTAAAAGGACAAAAGGAATTTGAATAAAAGCCGTCCGACGCTCGCGTCCTTTTCAAAGTCTCGTACAATACAACAAATTTTTTTTGCGTGCCTCGTTAAATTAAGGAAGGCATTTTAATTCCTTTTCGTTCATTCGGCTTCGTCCTTTTTCTGTGCATTTATTCATTGGCTTCATCATTCGTTCCAGTCGTCACGAATGCGAATGCAAATGCAAATTTTACGTCGCCTTTTTTTCTATTTTTTCGCGCGTCTGCTATTACATTAGAGCAGCTGAAATATTGAAATGCAATCAGCAGATATTCTTCGAATTCTTTCTTCTTAGAAAGAAGGTCTATTGAAATGAATTGAAAAAACGTAAGAAAAAGTCGTAAAAGTAAGTAGATTGATCCACAACAATGCAAATTTTATAATAGATTTTAACCTAAAAACTAAAATTTATTTATCAAATGACCATATTTATCGTATCAACAAACTTATCTAACGATAAGGCGCATCTCAATTTTTAAGAGCATTTTTAGAAAAATCTATTTTTTTTTCAGATTATAATTATCGTTGATGCTTGCAATATTGCGTTCTAAACAAATAATAAACTTAAATTACAGATTCCTAGAGTATTCAGACTACCTATAAGATGCATTTAGGGAAGAGTAGACAATGACTTAAAGTTTAATTTTGTGATAAGACGCACCATAATACAATAAGACGTCCGCTAAATTTAGGTCTATTATTTAGGTTGCATGGAACGTATAAATCCTAATTGAGAATTATTATAAACACTCGTTACAAGTTTATTGATCTAGAATATTTATGTATTATATTTCTATTGGTTTATTCAAGGAGTTACTATATCTCTTCAGAGTTGTTTTACATTAAACTCTCTTAACTCTCTTCCGGCATCGCTAAATCATTTAGCTTTCAAGGCCTATTCAGAAAGAAACCATCTTATTATCGGTGAAACAAGTTAATCGATAAGACGAATATACCTTGTTTTATTATAATTGGTATTAAGTTTCGTGCTCACTTTATTAATCAATCTCAAAAAATATAACTAAGTGCATATGATAACTTAACCTAAATCACTGTAATGAAGAAACGCAAAGCCATTTGTTACTCAATTCTATAAGAATTCTTATGTTAATTGACGTGGTTTCTATATGACAATATAATCTCCAATTTGAACTTGCGTAATTGAGGTTAGAAAGGTTATGAAAAGATGAAAGAAGAAGTTTTGAAAGAATTTTGATCGAAAATGCCATTAGATCCCCTAACGTTCTTAATGCAAATTGATGATGGATGAATATAAACGACGCACATTTTCCATTCATTTCCACTCGTTTCCCACATTTTTTCGTTGGTCACAATGACATTTCCTAAACCCAAAGTCAAAACTCAAGAAAACATAGGCGACTGACTAACCCGTCTGCAAAAAGGGACGCGAAACGCAACTTTTCATCATCATTCATCTTGATCCCGCCGTTCGTGCTGCTCTCTCCTGTTCAAATATTTAACTTTTCACATTTATCCTTCCTTCTTTTAAGATTTCCCCGCGTATTCCGGACTCGGTTTTTCCGGTTGTCATTACAACTCCCGCGAGTTGTATATACATCCTGCGTGACTTTAATCATCAGTACGTGCGACACGTTTTCATTTTTCATTTTCTCGAAAATGCGACATAAGTTTAAATTCTTTTTGTTTACAACTTGCCGAGCAATCATTTTTCTCTTTGAAGTTTTTCTTTTTGATTTTCGGATTACGATTTCCTTTTCGCGCAAATTCTACTATTTCACGAATTGTGGCTAATCTTTTTCCACTTTTTGTTGATTTCCGCCTCTTGTTTTCCTCACTTTCCCGTGTTTTTCGATTGTCCCCGTTTTTCCTTTATATTCCCCTGTTTCTAATCCTTCCCTAGCGTATTGTAGACTTTCGGAAAATTTCACGGAAAAATACTAAATCAGCAAAACTGAACGAATCAAAGAAGCACGCAATGAAATTGAGGTGCGGTGTAACACTTTATGACACTTGTCAACGTTCTCATCCCTGTCAGCGACTTTTCCGGTTTGCTACGATGGTTTTTCCATCCTGGCGCGCTTTATTTCTCTCATTTCCCATTTTTTTTGAGGTCGCACTTGTCACCGACTGTCAATTGAGTTATACGTGCTGTTCATATTTTTCATCAGTGCTCTTTACTTGCCTGCAAAAGTACTGGTCCCTAAATTTTTAATATTTTTTAGTATTCTTGATTCATTTCATTTTCTTTGTTCCCAAAATTTCATTTATTTGCGTTATATCTGTCTGTGCGCTCGTGCAGTTAAAATTAGATTCACTCACAGTATACGGGTACTGTGTCGAATTTCTTTTCCGGTTTTCTCTTTTTCCTCGTTGTCACAATGCCTATTTTGATTGCGTATTTATTGGGCGTTAATAATTGGTTGCTATGGTAACTACGGGAGCACCATTGAGGGGCAATGAGGCATTTATTTTTGACAATCAAGTTGAGCATGTTATCAATTATTTTCATTTGCACAACTGTCAGGAAATTCAATGAATTTTATGCATATTTTGTGCCGCATTCTCACATAAAATGCCGTAAATATGATAGAAGTGTTATAACCATTCTGATATAATATATTTAGGTTATATAAAAGTGAAATTAGGGCTATTCTATATCAATCGTTTCTTTGATGTACGAATGTAAATTAGTGTATTTAAAAAAAATCTAATCTAAATTGAAATAAACTTGGTATTATATAAGCAGAATTTGGTTAAATTTTTTTTATAAATTAATGATAGGTGAAATATCCCCATTACAATTTCTCAGGCAAAAGAAAATAAATTATATATAAAGTTTATAAAGACGACAGGTTTTGAGAAATTTTTTCTATTCAAAATTTCAAAGTGTTTTTGATGTAAATATATTTGTAATAATAAATTTTTGTGCGGCATTTTAGATACGCTTTTAATCATTTGCGGAAAAAAGGAGAGAAGGCATTACGAAATGAAGAAAAACACTTCACTTCCGGTTTAAGTTGTCTCCGCCGAGCGTGCCTTGCACGGCAACCGGAAGGATAATAGCGGACGCTGGCGGACGGACGGGTTGCTCGTTAGGGAAATGGCGGCATGCGGAAGGGAAGGGTCGAAGCAGGAAGTGCATCATCGTAATCACAATTAACCCGAGAGCGCTTAGGATGACGGGTCGCTTGTTGCAGGATTGCATGCAGTGCTTTTTGGCCGCCTTTTCGCAAAAGGGTCACGGCGCTATCCTTGCGCGCAAAAAAATAAGCACGAGATGCTGAAGAACATGAGTCTTTCGCATTCCGCTAGTTGACACGTAGCACTCCCAAAAAATAAAACTACTGCGTATCAGTATTTTCTTTGGTCTTTTTTATTTCTGGCAGCAAAAAATGTGGCAGCAGAAAAGTTTGATCTTCACGTTCGGTAGTTTGAAGACACACTAAACTAATAAAAAAGAAAGAAGGACAACTTGAACAAAAAAGAAATGGTAAGAAAGAGTCGCGTAAAGATTCGTTCCTTTTTTCTGAAATGCTTTCAACGACACTTTAATGACCACAAAACCAAATACTTGAAAGGGTTGTAAAACTTTTTGCTACCTTTTGTGGGTTTCCAAACGTTATTAAGTAATAAATTTTTATCTTACTAATTCTTACATTGATCGTACAGGATTTCATCAAAGGACTACAAGCAATCAATAGCATGTGAGTGGTGCTCACTCTATATTTATGGAAATATTACGAATTCGAAAAGATAAGAGGACAAAGGGAATGTCAAATGGAAAACTCGCAGAATAAAGTTGAAAACAAAACGGAATCGCAAATTGTAATTTATATGTATGAGAAGTGAGTAGTCGAGGAAGAAGAACGTCTTATTGCAATTCTTTCAAATCCGACGGGAATTGTCGAGTTGAACTAAAAGCTTTTTAATTAAAACCGGCAACTTTTCGCCTTGTCGCAAACGTCACACAAAAGTTGGGCAATTAACGCTCTGCAGCGTGATAAACGATTGCATTTTCAACCCCATTACTATTATTATTAAGAGCATTATTCGAATAATTATTTGTTATGACGCTTGACAGTTTCGAAATTAATTCCTGTAACTATAGCAACTGTCTTGTTAGCAAAATGTAATTATTAAATGTAATTAGAAAACTTCATGCAATTTGCGGGCACGTCTGCAAACCCATTGATTATACGAACGATGATAGCGATGACGATGATGATGATGATGAAGTTGGTGGTGGTGGAGGCAAAGAGAGAAGTTGAACTTCCTGTTACAAATGCAGGATTACAAGGGATGAGGTAGTCGCGCGAGTGAGCATACGCAGTAATGTGCGTTCGAACAATAATAATTTCATTTCAAATTCGCGTTACAGTGGTTTAAGACGCACGGATGTGAACACGAGAGAATAGATCTTTGAAGGAGAAACAATAAGAATGGCTCCTTTGCGCTTTCTGCAAGGATAATGAATTTCCACCTGAGTGGAATTTGCAGCGAGGCGTATTTGAATGCACGGGAACTCGGGGCCTGAAGGAGTTTGTAATTTGTTTGTATGTTTCAACGCGCTCGGATACTAAAACTGTCAAGTGTGGAAGAAATGGGAGTACTAATCTAAATTCGTTCAAACTTTGGTCCCTCCTTACGTAGTATAATGCAGCAAATAAATTCTTATTATTCTTTTAAATAAATTATAAATACAAATTGCCCCACATCACAAGGTGGTAAAAGGGTATATAGATAATATATAAATAAATAAATATAAATTATTTTTACTTTTATTTTAATTTTAAATTTATGACGTGCAAGAATTTCAAATAAAAGTAATGCACAATTTGGTACCAATTCTGAAATTTTAAGCAATAATTAATAATCAGTTTGGTGTACGTCTTACTCCAAAGAAAAATTAAATCACAATTTTGTTAAATCTAGATATAATTTTTGATAAAAATATTTGAAAAAAAAAATTCTTACAAATCATTAAGTAATTTATTACTTCAATTATTAAGAAATAAAGATGACTTTAAAATTAAATCCTCATCCTAAAGTTTTCAAGAAACTTAATGGAAAAATATGTTAACCTTGAAATTTTAGATTACTAATTATTGAGAAATCTATATATAATTTTCAATTAGCAGTTGAATTTATCACTAATTACACTTGAATTAACCAAAACTACTAATTGAGTTGTCGTGTCAGATCCGATCTGGAATAATGGGGGCAATTGTTCATCACGCATAAGGCCAGGATTGCATGACGGACGCATGCGCACTCTACAAACATGATAATTATATGCAAACGGGCGCATGCTGTGCACGCGTCAAGTGTCACCTTCAAACAACACTAATTATCACACGTTAAGTATCATTTACATGCGCAAACTTGATACGCCTAATCACGCACCCTTTTCCCATCGCGCATACACAAATAATAAAAAGCGTTCTAGTTTGTGCTCTCCTGTTCTAACGCTTTAATTTATTATGTGATCTAAATTAATAAGCTCTTAGCTGGAACATGCAGCGAGATGGGAGAATGGAAGGTAAATCAATAGGCAAATTGTATGTGTATTGAAAACGAAATTATGGTAACGTTTGGCTTGAAATTCGACTCCCCCTGCGTTAACGTTGTTGCCACTCCTCATCGTTGGATAGCAATGTTGCCATATTAAACTTCATCAAGCGTGCGTAATCCGCATTTGTGCGCTAAATTACGCCAAATTGTGTCAACTATGGGTAATCAAGTTGAAGAGCTCGAAGGACTCAAAGGACCAGCAACAGCGACGAAGCGCTAATTGCTTCCAATTAGACGTGCGTGTCGTACTCTAGCGATTTATCCTTAATTGTCACTTTAATTCCTGAAGGACAAAATTTTTAATGAAACTTTATAATATTAATTTAAGTAATGATTTATTATTTTTCGGTTATAGCGACGTACTTAATTTTTAAATATGTTTTTATAATTGCCAAGCAACATTGTGTTAAATATTGATTTCTTTACATAATATGGCTAATTATGAAAGTTTTTACCATTGTTATAACCAAACATTGAAACATTTACTTTTTTCGTGCTTTTTTTGGATTAATTTTGTTTATTTATTCTCTAATTTAAACTAGGTCATAATTAAAATCACAAAAATAATGGGGCAAAGAAAGTAAAACTGGCAAGCAAAATACAAACAACTGCTGAAAGTTGAGTGGAATAAAGAAATTTAATTAGCGATTGCGATCTCGACGGCCGCTGGATTAAATTTGGCGCACTCGAATTCTTAACTTGGCGGTGCGGCGGGCGCGCGTGGTGAAATTGCGTTTTCCAATTAGTTTTTTCTGCCGCTTTTCATTCATTATAGGAAAGGAGTTGCTGCAAAACCGACGGGAAAGCGGAAAAATTTGCGTTTACTCCGTTGCTGCTGTCGCTATTGCCACGAAACATCAAGGCATCTTGTTTTTTGCATAGTTTTTCATCTTTTTTTCGTACAGGAAAATGCAATGAAAAAGTTTGCGTCGGTGGTGAAAAGTTTGCATGAAGGGAGATTTTAATCATGTTTGCGAATTTAAATTTAATTAGACAAATATTTTTACATCATTTTAATTTAAGTTAAAGGTTATATTGTTATGGAAGGTTTATAGATAGGTTTATAAAACTTTTTTATTAAAATATTGGCTTTAAAGTTGGGTTAATAATATGTTTTGTTTGTTTATTAAACTTTATTAAACAAAACATATTATTTGTAGGCAAGAGAACACGAGGTAGGAAACGAAAAAAAGGTGTGTCTTATACTCAACTCAATAGTACTCAATTGGAAGAAATGTGAATTAAATTTTATGTAAAATAATGGAAAATAATGGAAAATGACTGAAGTGAAGTAAAAACTAAGGATTGTATCATCACTACATAGTATAAAACAAAGTCGCTTCTTCTGCCCCTATATCCCTATGTATGCTTAAATCTTTAAACTACGCAACGGATTTTAATGCGGTTTTTTTAATAGATAGAGTGATTGATGAGGAAGGTTTATATGTACAATACTTAGTCCATTGTTTTGATAAATCTCGTAGGGTTCTCGTAGCGGAAACAATGTAATTATTTATCACATTGGAAACCTCAAAAATAACAATATTTGTCCACTATTTAATG